>VWZY01011989.1:721466-826948 GCA_013399075.1 Chloroceryle aenea | reverse complement strand
GTTTAGTCTGAAGAAAAGGAGGCTCAAGGGGAGACCTTATCACTCTACAGTGACCTGAAAGGAGGCTATAGTGAGGTGGCTGTTGGTCTCTTCTCCTGAGTAAAAAGATGAGAGGAAATGGCCTCAAGATGCACCAGGGAAGGTTTAGATTGGATGTTAGAAAAAAATTTCTTTACCAACAAGGTTGTCAGGCATTGGAACAGGCTGCCCAGGGAGGTGGCTGGGTCACCATCCCTGGAGGTATTAAAAGACCTGTTGATGTGGTGTTGAGCGATGTGGCTTAGTGGTGGACTTGTGTGTGTTTTAGGTTAACAGTTGGACTCAAATAATCTTAAAGGATTTTTCCAACCTAAACAATTCTATGATTCTATGACACAAGGCTGTCTGGTGCTCCCACACAGTTAAACTACACAATTAATTACTTCCTTGAAAATATGTGGATGAGTCAAGGAGCAGGAATTGCTTGCTAGATGGGAGGAGTTGGGAGCCAGGAGGCTCTCACTTCTGGAGAGGGTATTTTGGTTCTAGCATGACTTTTCAGGATACTTGGATTATTTTGAGCTGCTTGGCTACCAGGGAGAGAGTAAGAGCACTTTTAAAATGAGGTCCTAAAATGAATATTCAGGTTGCATGCTCTGTTTACTCACTGTTTTCAGTATTTTTATATAACTTCACCATTACTGCAGGTTCATTCTTTTCTTTAAATGTGACTGAGCTGGTGGACGTTCCTGAGCCTTTGCAGCAGGGCATAGGAGCCCCATAGGTAGTGGTGGCTGGGGAGGAGCAGCTGGGGCTACCCTAGCTGGTAGAGGTCCTTGGGAAAAGCCAGGGAAGAAACTCTATACCAGAAGGACATCTCCTAACTTCATGTGTTTTTAGAGACCATTGCCGAGCAGGGGGGGGGATAGCTCAAAGGACTGTGTCAGAATTAAGAGAATAGAAAATGACAGCATTATTTGGTAGAGTGTAGAGAGAATTGGGAAGGGCAGCGCTAAGGTGAGAGGAAATTATGCCAAACTAAGTAATCTGGGTTAAACAGTGTCCTGGTTTGGGTCTTAGGGGCTGCCCTGACCCTAAACCACGACAGATAGTTTCACAAATCTATCAGTGACCACTTAAGTTTGTTAAAGCAGATAAATTTAGAAACAAAGCCGTGTCTTAGTTGTTGCTTATTTTGTATTTGAAAATACAGCTAAGTTAAGGATTGTGTTGACAAACTTTTCCTTCAAATCCTGTTCATGCTTGTGGTTTAGAAGTGTGGAGGAGGGGCAGAAAGGTGCAAGAGAGCTATGACCTGAGAGGGCTTTTGTG
This sequence comes from Chloroceryle aenea, assembly GCA_013399075.1. Lineage (NCBI taxonomy): Eukaryota > Metazoa > Chordata > Aves > Coraciiformes > Cerylidae > Chloroceryle > Chloroceryle aenea. The sequence continues at coordinate 825,637 of VWZY01011989.1, read as the reverse complement.
GAAATAAACTGGTTTTGTTGTAGATTTGTTGGCAGCAGTAACAATAGTCATCACTTCCTCTTGTCAGACCTGTAAGCAGACATGATGTGAAGAGAAAGGATGCAGATAATATTCAGAAAGTGCCTTTGTTTACATAGCTACTTTTTGGAGTTTGATCAGACATTAATTGACCAGTATGACAGTGTTTTCTTTGAGAAACTTACTGTAGAGCTGGCTTTATCCATGCCCAGCAACTAATGAATGAGAAAGAGACAGAAAATAATTTTATTCTTCTTTGATGATGTTAACAAATAAAGATGCATCCAAATCTGATTTGCTACATGAGAAAATGCCTTCCTGTGCTTTCCTGCACTCCCTCTGGAGCCATACTGGAGTTGTGGGCCTTTCCCATTCCTGTGACTGACCAGAAGGTAATTCCTGCAGCTCTATGGAGGTTTGCTCCATTTGTTAACAGGATGAGAAAGCACAAGAATGCTGTCTCTGATGTTGGAGAACTTTCTCAGTTGGAGATCTCTGATATTCATCAGGGTTGGTCATCTTCGTTTCTTCTGCTCTCTATCATTAGAAACTATTGGTCCCTCTTCTTTATTTCCATACCAGTATCCCTTGAGTCTCCTATCAGTCTAAGTTGGTCCCCAGTTGATAGCTGTTCATCGTATCAGAAGTACCTGGCAACTACCAATAGCAATTTTGGGAGCTAATTCTTCTTTACTTAAGTAAGAAGCTGCCACTATGCTCATGGGGAGATCAAGAAAATGTTTGCTGCTGAATATGATGAAAAATAAATCAATTTTTACTTTTGAAGTGAGTGAGTCTTCCCTAATTAATAAGACATTAGATAGCTGAACTGGGGCAAGAAGGGTGGAAATGAAAGCTGCAGTCTACCAATAGTCTGCACCAGTCCTAGGGCTAAAATGATTAGTAAGATGAGCCAGATCTAACAGCTTTTGCAAGAAAAGCAATAGATTTGCCACAAGGCTTCGATGACAAACTGACTGATGTGTGTGGTTGACTAGTGATGAGACTGGCATGAGAAGGAAAGATGTGCTCCTAATTTCTCATGTGGAAAGCAGAAAATCTAGGACTGTAGAAGTTCTGATGGGTTATCAAGAATAACATAATGAAATATCAAGTGTTCTCTGAAAACTTGATTGATTTCTGATTTGCGCTTCTTCTTTCACAAGACATTTCTGAACCCAGCATCCTCAATTGCTTTCATATCTAGCCTTCTCAACTGGTGTCCCTCTAGATGTCTGTGAAGTGGCAGGTGGTGCAGCTTCCCAGGCTCATGCAGAAGAGGGGTAGGCTATCCCATTGCAGGGAGCTACGACCATTTCTGATGAGGTGCAGCAGACTGTGCCACGTTCCTTGCTCTAGGGCCCATGCCAGCCTCATTGGCCCAATGCTTATACTCATGTTAATGTTCCGTGGCATGCAGTGTTTCTCTCTCCATTCAAATTTTCATCTAGTCCCAGTTTGATCAGATGAGATCTGCAGTAGCTAACTCATATTAGAACAAATTAGGCCATCCATCCATTATTAAGCTGGAAAGTGTTTTATATTCTGTGTCTGCCCTTGGGGTGTCTCAGAACATTCCAAAACTGATCTGTCCTGAGTATGAGAGGGCTGGGGTTTAGGTGCTAAAAGTTGCATTACAGATACTGAGGGAGTTGCATGGGTTTTTTTTTTAAAGCATTTGGTTTCCAGCCTTGCCATGAGCTGAAGCCAAGGGCTGTGTGTTTCTGTCTGTGATCTTTATGGTTCTGTTGGTCAAGATGCTTTTGAAAAAAATCTCCTGATCTGTTTTACGTGTGTAACTGCTACATATAAGAGGTAGTGCCAGTTCTGTAGCATTGGAAATTTTCCTGAGACAGAGGTAAACTTCCTTTCCATGTGTCCTGGGAAAGATTGGCGTGCACTCTCCAAAAATGTTACATTTCTTACATGTTCTACCCAGCACACTCTGAAAATTAAAAATCTCTTCCCAATGTTTATTGTATAGCCATCTTTCTGTTTTAACCATGATGCTTGCTAAAATGACCATCTTCTGTCTATGATTATTCATTACCTTCATTAATCTTCTTCAAAGGAGAAAGGTCTTTATCTTGAGATCTTCCATGCTGCTTATTTCACAGACTCACAGAATAGCTGATGTTGGATTGCTGGCACTCACCTAGTCCAACCCCCTGCTCTAAGCAGGAGCAACTACAGCAGCTTTCTCAGGACCTTGTCAGGCAGGTTTTGAATGTTTCCAATGATACAGGGGCAGAAAGCTGATCTGAATATGACACAAAGAGTTGCCCAGAGGAAGTAGAGAGTAATGACTGTATCCATGGCCAAAAAGCTGTGGAGGGCACTGGATGAGATACCTGACTTCTGCCTGTCCTTGCATATTACTGCTGCTGCCACCCTGCCATAAGATGACATGCGTGTTGGCACTCTTGAAACTGATGACTTGTATATTTTTTTATGCTTTCAGTTGCTAGATAACATTACAGACCATACTTTTGGACTGCTGCACTTCCTTTGTAAATTAAAGATGTTTTAGTGTGATAAGACAATATAAAAATTGAAGTCATTATTGCTGCTGTGTCACGAGGGGAACTGGACAGCTGGCATTGATCTGGAAGAGACTAATTTCCATATTTTGTTATTACATTAATCCATGGAAATCTCCTTGCTTATGATTTCAAAGAAAGTTTTTGTAATCAAAAGATTATCTCTGTGGCATGTAGTGCTTGAGAGGCATGGAAGGGTACCAAATGCATGAACCCTGCTGTTTTTTTCTGATCAATAACATCTTGCTTTCTTAATAATCATATCTCGATATTTTACATTGCATCACATCAAGATCACACTAAACACTTCACAGAACTGCTTGTGGGTGAAATCTTGCAGTTAGTGAAGGGTGTATTGCTAGTTGTTTGTTTTAGGGCAAATATTATGTGCCCCTTTAAATTCTTGGAATTTATCTTAAATTATTAATTAAAAAAAATAATAAAAATTCTGTACCTACTCCTGTTTTGTAAGGAAAGAGCTTGGATGAGGGCCTTGTCTTGCTGTGTTGAGTAACACTTTATGGTGGGTTAAACTGTACTGTTCATCCAAAAGTCCATGTAATGGTAGCACAGAGACTGCTGTAACTGCTGGGAGTAACTCGCTCTTCACTATTTTCTGGTTTCAGAATAAAGCCAGAGAAATCAAAGAAAGGATTTTTAATAATTGAAAAGTGCTTACAGTCAGAACTAGAGGAGGTAAAAAGTTGAGTCTGTTTAAAAACGTGAATCAGACTAGATTCCATTTGCCAGGGTAGTGCCAGTGAAGCTCCAGTGTGATTTGCTGATATTGGCACGGACACCTCTGGATAGCAAATGTCTATACTGGGAATCAAGGGTCAGTAGAGGGTTGTAGGTGCACAGCAGTGGTGAAGACCAAAGAAAGTAAGTTTTTAGTTTCTTCCTAAGGTTAACATTTGCTCGATGCTTTGGTTCTCTGCTTGGTCCAAATACTTGCTCAGTGTTGGCTTAGCCAGTCTGCTGCCTTCCTCCTGTTTGCTTGTAGCACAACGATGCCCAAAAGATGGAGTTAGAGTTCCACTAGCAGAATCAGGGGAGTGTGGACTGTTTGATTTTTATTTTTTTTTATTTTGATTTTTTTCGATTGATAATGTGAAGGGAAATCTCTGGCTCTTTTTTCTGTTTTACTGTTGAGAGGGTCTTGGAAGGTTGAACCATGAAGCACATGGACCTCCTGAGAAATGGTGCTATTATACTGTAGACATACCTGAACTGCAACAATATTCATCCTCAGTCTATCCTAAGTTGGTAAAGTTCACTTTCACTGGTGGTTTTCTGATGGTAATGTAGATGCTTAAAAAGAGGTGAAGGTCTGTTGATTTTAGACTGGACTGATTTTAGACTTAAAGGTGGTATCCTACCCGTGGGAGAACAAATGGAACTTAAGAGTAGCAGTTAGTTGTCTAAAATGGTGCGAGACACCTATTTTACATGTCTAAATGTCTCGGCACCAAAACAATGAAGGCAGTAGAAAGAAAAAGGAGGAATGGAACATAGATCTTTTACAGTAAGGAAGTGTGCAACTAATGAAACAATAACTTCTCAGACTGAGGTTTTTCAGGGTTGAGGGTTTTTTTTTTTCAGTAGCAAGTATCCTGTCAGGGTGAGAATATTGCATTAATGGAAATCCTTGAGTGATTTTTCTTTTTGGCTTTTGCATCCAGGCCGTGCTTTGCTGAGACTTACTGACAAAAAGCTTGAACGAATGGGCATTGGCCAGGAAAGCCTGCGACAGCACATTCTGCAGCAAGTCCTTCAGCTGAAGGTGAGAGAAGAAGTCCGAAACCTCCAACTGCTTACCCAAGGTATGAAAAATAATTTTGATATGGACAGTTACTGAGATCAGGTAGGAGAAATTTGCTTGAGGGCATAAAAGGTGACTTGACATTCTCCCAAAAGAAATGATGTGTGAAAATGTCTCATAGATTCCACATGCTTTCCAAGGTGGGAACAAAAGGTAAAATAATGCATGCATAAATAAATAGAGATGTTCAGCTGCTTGTTTTGCATGATGAATAGGTTCCATCTACAGCTTTATGGCCATCTTACTTAACTGTCTGCTTATAAGATGAAAATAATTACGTATAAAGCGCACAAACAGTGAACATGAGGTTCACTATTGTACATTTTACATTAATTGTTTGCTTTCAGTGTTAGACAGAAGACCAATCTCTGTAACCTGTTTTATGGTAAGACCTGTCCATGGAAGATTACCTGCTAGACTGTTTTTTGCAGATGGCTGATTCCTTTTTCATGTTGGAGTAATTTTATTGACTTGAATAGAGTTGCTTTTAATTTACACATCCAAGAAAATGAAGAAGTGGGCTTAGTGTGGACAGTTTGGTTAGAAGACAGGGAAGGAGTAAACAAAAAGCTTGTACATATTTTCCAAATGAGGTTAAGATATTTTATGGTGACTTGTGTTATTAGCTCTCTATTAAGGCTTTTTAACAGCTGTGGTAACATGGAAAGAAGAACAGTCACTGTGGCCATAATGTAAAGGAACATTTAGAGATGCTCTACTGCAATACCTCCTCAATGTTAAATATTGTTTGGTAGTCCAGTGAGAGAGTGTAAACTGCACGCTTCTGTGGTGTTTTGGTTCAATGCCCATTATATGTCACATCATATGTAAAAAATAGAGTTCTTCAGTACATGCAGTGTATTTTTAACAAAATGTCCTTCACACATGACATTATGTTCCTGATTAAGCCTCGCTCACTGTGTTTGGGGAAAATCTCTGATTAGTTCAGTAAGCTGCATTTCATCTGAAAGAGCTAATGTCACAATTGAATTGTTCCTTGAGGCTCAGTGTCATGTGGATTGTGATGAGGAGCTTTAAAGCTCCTTCATTTTTCCGTGATCTGTGAATGAGCTCACCTTATCTTGTGTCAGGCCAAAGGCAGTGCACATGCTGAAGCATCAGTGTCTTCCACAGATGTTTAGAACAGTTCCTTTTCCCTTCATTCATTCAGCTTTTCATCCATTATTCCCACATCCTTTTCTTCAGCATTGGGCAGGTTCTCATTTCTCTGAGGTCTGGAGTGTAACCTCAGAGTTTGCTGGACTGTGAAGTTCTGTCACTGACTATCATTTTAGGCCTGCTTATGAAAGTTGGGATTTTACTGATACGGGACAATGAAGACCCACTAGCTATAAATTTGGGTTGGTTGATTGCCACAGTCCAGATAGATTTCTCCATAAAGCCACGTTTGGCTTTGCGTTTCCAAGCTTCTCCTTTATTGTCTTTCCCTGGTTCCCCTCTGGATGCATCAACTGGTGTATGAGTCAAGATCAGTCAGACACGGGCAACTGCCATTTAAAGAAATTCAGGGCAGCATCCTTTGAGATTTATTCCCTGCCCAGCCAGCTGAGGATACAATTTTGGACTTTGGTAAAACACATGCTGGATACTGAAGGACAGGCTAGTGGACAGATGTATGGATGTGTATTTCATGTATTATCTCTCTGTCCTGTAAAGGGAACACTGTTATTTAGTCTGATATATAAAGGTGAGCCATCATATGCTTTATGAAAGCCAGCACAAGCTTAACAAAAAGCTGGTGTCCTACAGCTCCTGCTGTCTTCCCCCACAATGGTTCTGGTCGATGCACTGCACTTCAGCTCCACTGCAGCCTTCTTAAACAGAGCTGAAGTTATGGGGCAGCACAACAGTCCATAAAAGATTGCCCTATGCAGCAGGGTTCGCTTAATCCTATGATCCCAGAGTGGGGGCCAGTGAGTGACAGCGTGACAGCAGTGTTCCTATCCCTGATCACCTCATTTACGCCGAGGGTGGCTGTTGAAAGTGCTTGTTTGAGAGTAGTAAGGTTAAGATACAATTTCTCAAGTACGGTGCACTCTGTAAAGCTGTCTGTATGTCTGTCCTCTGAAGCTGTGTGTATGTCTGTTCCCTGAAACTGGTTCTATCCCCTTGCTCAGTTTCTTCAAACTACATCCACTCCTCATTATGGCTTACATGTTCCTAATCCAGGCTGTTGTTGAAATACTGTTCTGTAAGTGCTTTTCTTTTTTGGATAACATTTGGCAAACATTTTTTTTTTTCTCTGAGAAGTGTCATATTTGCATGACAGCAGTTTCTGCCTTTTGGAAATTCCACTTCCAAAATGCAGGTTCCAGTGTCGCTGTTGCTGTGCTTTGCTTTGCTGTCCTCCAAAATGTCCTCCAAAACCAAGAGGAAAAAATCCCAGTCTCTCAGTGCACAGCTCAGGAGATTGTTAGGTGAAAGAAGCCGTTAAAACTCCTTTCTGAATTAATTTAGCACACAGGCTGGGTTGCAAGCAATGAGGTCCTAATTGAGAGCCCACTGATGTCAGCAAAAAGGCTTCCACTGACTTTAGTTTGTACCTCAATTGAAGCTGGAGTGAATGGGGAAAGTTTTAAAAAAGCATTATGTAATACTTATCAGGTATTTTAAGTGTTTTTGTGTTCTGTTGTCAGCAGAGAAGATAACCTCATTTTAAAAGCTCAGTAGAGAACTAACAGTCTTTTCGGCTGGTGTTTCAGAAAATGACTTAAACTGTTTCATTCTTCTTCATTCAGGACACACCATCCAGTCTGTTCTGGGGATCTTAAAGGCAGAATAGTACGTGATTGTGTAATTGAAGGCTTGTCTTGAGTTTTAGGAAGACTTTTCTTTGAAGTAAGAACTGCCTGATTGAGGCTATTATCAGTAGAAATGCTATTCCAACCTCCAATAATATAGAAGGGCACAGGTCCAGCTACCGATCTGTGCTTTTTTTTCCCCAGTCTTAGTGATGTTGAGGAACTGATTTGACAAAATATCTTCCAATGTCTCTTGAGGAGAGCGGCACACTGTTGGAAACACCATTATTGTACTGTTATCACTGTAAGCCCGAGTTGAAAGATCATTTTTTAAAAAAAGCCTTACATAACTACACAGAAAAGAAGTTACTTTGAGATTTTTCAACGCGAGTCCTGCTTTTGGCTGGCATAGAAGAGACAGTCCTGCGAGTGGTAGAGCAGTGCTATATGCCATCTGAGCTAAGTATCCACAGACAGCAATCTGTTAATAGGGCTGAGCATAAGTGCCATTTTTGATTTGGATTAAATGGTACCTGCATGTTGGGCCTGCTTCTGAGCTCTTCTGTGAGTTTCATGTAGAGTAAAGTCCTACTTGATTATACTGCCAGGCCACAGAACATGCCAAATTTTCTTAAAATAATTTCTCGGGCTAGCAAAATATGGTAGAACCAAGGGTTTGTGCTTCACTGAAAAGCATCACAGCTGTTGATACCCGCTGAAATTATTTCTTTGGTAAGTTTTTTGCTCCTCCTACACTGGTGCTCAGCTACTGAAAAACATATGTGCCCAGTCATAACCACAATAAGACCAACAGTTTTCCTGCCTTCAATTTCCTAGGTAGTCCATTCAAAACCTGTTGTAGTACCCAAGCACTGTACTCTGCCAGGAAGGGAACTAGAGGGCCTGCAAAGATGTTTCTTCTCTTAGAAGGAAAGATGAAATAAGAGCCATGTGTGTTAGTGACAGATGATTCACTGGGTTTTAGAGGAACCTTGGAAGAGAAACTGCCTTCAGGGTCCATGTGGTGAGTAAAGAAGGACCATGAACAACTTTCCACCCCCTCCTCCCCAGCTGAAGCACGTTTTAAGGGTTTTTATAGCATTCCTAACCTCGTGATACTAGAGTAAAGGCAAGCTTGGTCAAAATTTGAGCTGTTAGGCATTGAACCCTCTCAGGCTGTCAGGAACATGATGCTAGTTCCTGTTCACCTTATCTATTTCTTCTTTGAATGTTGAAGGTGGGAGAAACCTCAGCACTGCCATTACAGTTTGTGTCACCATGTCTGAAGGAATTTGTTGTAATTTTCCATAACTGAAGCCTTGAAGTACTAGACTCAGTCCCACCTTCTGAATTCTCACATATGGAGACCTTCCCTGCTGTGGTGGCTCCAGGACACAGCACAAATGACTGGGACTTACACACCTGCTGAAAAACGGACTTGAGTGGTCAGAAAATTTGAGAACATGGGACCTTGCAAAGTGTAGGACTGCAAAGTATTTGGAGTTAAGAGATGACAGCTACAGCTTGCTGCCCACCTGCTGTGTAGGCTTTATGGTTACTGTGGCATCTGACCTGCCATTGCGTACTGTCCTTCATGTCCCTTGAAGAAGTGTTGCTTGAGATCAGCACATTTCTTTGTCATCCCTGTAAAGAAGTCAAAACAGCTGAGGTTTGTGACAGGGGGCCATCCTGTTACACTTCCAGGATGTACTATTTTCTTTCCTGGGTACATTCTGGACTCGAGGTTTTGTTACCCAAGGAATCATGAGTTCCTTCTGCCAGAAATACTCTTGTGTTTTTCTAGTCTGTGAAAAACAGCAGGCCTTGCCTCTGCGAGTGCTCCAGGTAGGCAGGGTGTTCTCCTTCCCGGGCAGCTGGCAGGGGAAGTGTGTAACACTTGTGGAATCTCAGTTTCATGTCCCTGTGGTTGCGTTCAGACGCATGTGTCATTTGAAATGTTGACTGTCCTCTTACCAGGCAACCATTCTTTTGTTCCCATTGTCTTGACCTCACCTCTTTCTTTTCCCTAACCCTGAAGCTTCCAGTTAGTCAGGAAGGGCCTTTCTTCTTATAGCACAAATTTCTATGCAAATGTTTCTTGCATATGCTGCATACATGGCATCTATCCAAGCCACAGGAAAAAGAAATCAAACTGGTATTTCAGAAGAGCTCCAGCAAACTGATTTCACTTTCTTTGTGCTGCTGTTGTTGTCCAAGTGCTCTGAGAGACCTTGTGAGTTGAACACAAAGTCTAGCATGGAAACACTGTCAGAAATTACCCCAAAGCAATAGTTTGTCCCTTATCACAGCATCAAAGCTATGTTCCAAGACTCAACATGATAAATTGCTTTATTATAGGTAAATAAATCTTAACCTTCTTCTCGATAGGTTTTGGGTTGGGTTTTTTCACTGTATGTCCATATCCCTTTTACTCCTTTTTATTGTATGTTCTTTTTTTCCTGTACCACTGTAGAAGTCACGGCACTTAAAACTGCTCTTCCAAGAATGTACAAGAACTTTGCTACCATCCATTAGGTTACAAAAGAGCAGTCTTTGTTGTGCTTTTCCCATTCCCAGTCAAGGACATTTTTAGCACTTATAGAGGACGTAGGCTCTGGAGTCAGAAGCTGTGGTTGTTCCTGAGAGGTTTTTCAGACTTTAGGTGCTGTTAAGACTTCTGAAAATCAATTTTTTTCAGGCTACAAGTATGCACTGAGGGGTTCTCTATAGTTTTCATTTGTTTTATCTGAAGCAGAATATCGTATATGGATTGTGTGTCTGAGTGCAGATAAAATGTTTAAAATACATGCATCAGTGAGGATAAATATCAAATTCCATCTGTGGCATCAGTTATTTGAATTTCATGTGGCTGGTTTCTAACCTGAAGAATGTACTTTGCAGTGCAATCAATGGTCCCTGGTAGACCATTGAATTACTATGGTTCTGTTAGTTACCTTTTAGCTATTGCTGTGATGCTAATACATATTCATATCAAATAACTGAGTGATTCATCTGACAGGTAGAATAAGTTCCAATGCACTGGACAATACATGGCAATGCACTCTGGAGAGGTTTAGCACAGAGTCGTCCTTCAATATGTGTAGTTTATTAGTTTGGAGTATGACTAAGGAAGCAAGGATGGAGCTATGAGATTTGTATTGATGAACTTCAGCAGCAAGATTTTAGCTGTATAATATTGTGATGTGCTTGCATTTTGATGTGTTTCTATAAATAACATTGCAACTCAGTCTACTGGGAATGTCATATTAACTGTTTTGTATGATTGCAAGGACATGATTGCAGTTGTCTGGTTTTCTTATTATTTCATTAATGTTGATTTCTTTTCATTCCTGTTTTTCAAATTTCTCAGAAGTCATTCTGCTGTAAAATTTGCTCTGGAAAGTTTAATTCTTCTGAGCTAATGAATACCTCAATCTGTCTTACATGTTTGATTAATAGATAGTACACATACACACACCCCAACACATGTGTACGTGTTTCCATACACATGCAAATTGGAAAGGGAAAAAACAGTGTTGTTCAAAGTTTAAGAAAAAAAAAATCAAAATATTGCTGTTTGTGCTGCAGCCACTCATGAAAGACTTGTAACTAAAGAGGAAAGTTTTGAGCATTCAGAGGCTGTGATTTAACACCAGCTGTTTGCGAACAGTGCCAGTAGAAATCACTTGTTTTCGCCCAGACGAAAAGAACAGGGTGGTAAAAGGGATTCCAGGAATAGGTACAGTCTTTCACACAGAGTTTAAATAAATCAAGTCCACATATTGTAAGATGGTGCCATTTACAATGTAACGTATTTGTCATTTGCGATGAGATTTTCCCAGAAATCAGACACAGAATAAAGTTAGGGTTGGTAGTTGTTTTATAAAAGAACTAAGGGCATTGGAGCCTTAACTATGCTTCTGACCTCTTAAAAAGATGTAGAAATTTCATCAATTCAATTTCATCATCAACTAACACCTTTTGATCGAACTGGGCGGATAGCGTTGAAAATAAGAACGCAAGAAATGCTGTTCTCAATCCATCCAGAATCCCTGTCCTGATGCTCTGCTTCATCAGTAGCAGATGCTGTTTAGGCAGAGCCCAGAACCCTTACCCCTCTCTGTGGTCTCATCCCCTTGGTGCTCCCCAGCATCCAGAATTGCTGCATTAGGAAGAGTACTCCCTTCCTAATTCTTTTAGTATCCATTGAGTATCTGTCTCACTCTGTCATGAAACAAGTTGTTCAGAACAAGATTTTTACAGACTAGAATATAGTTACTGGCAGCCTCAGGGGTGCCAAAAGTTCCAAAGCCAAACTTGGCATGGCTTCAGTTGGGCTTCTTCTGCCTTCCCTGTAGACTCAAGCAATCCTACTATCATGTGTGTGCAGTAGTAGCTATGCACCCTCTGTCTTTCAGATACACCAGTCACATCACTTGAATTGTGCCTGTTGCTCTCCATTGATTATTACAGAAGCTCAGGATGTCTGCCAGATGGATTTGTCTGCATGGTAGGTGACTAAACTTAGGTGAGATCAATTCTCACTGGCTGTGCCTAGATGTAAACTCCTACACTAGAAAAAAATCAGTCTGAAAGCTGAATGCCCTTTTCACCCAGATGAGTTTTGGTAGCACCATCTTTCTGACTTTATGAAGCTGGTGTTGCTGACACCTGCATGAACATGTGGTGTTTGCAGAGTGTTTCACCATATTGGCATTTTTAACAAACACGAAAGACATTTAAAGTCTTTTTGAAAATGTAAAATAAAGTTTTGCTGTTCTGAATCCCTAAAGGTGAATATTGCCAAATAGGTCAAAAGCATTTTTAATTCCTATTGTTACTAGTGTTTATGGCCTGTGCAATAAAGATTTATAATTACTGGAAAGATTCAAGGGAGGCAGGAGAAAAACCCTCTCCTTTTTATGCCTTTGTAAAGTTGCTTTTCCAAGTTGTGTAAAAAGAACCTGTTCCATTTAAAAGCTTCTCTTTTTTTCCTTCACGTTCTTCAAAAGCCTTTCTGCAATGTAATTTTTAAAATGAATGTGGTTCCTTTCAAATAAAAGTTTACTCTTAATGGCTTCTATGCTTCATATGATAGAACACCTTCATTTACTTAGTTATACATAGGCAGTCAGCAGTGTTATGAACTGTTTCTTTATTACTAAGCAGTATGCAGATCTCTTGCATCTTCCAAAAGGAAAGGGTGGGGGTTTTTAAACTCTTTATTTGACAGGATCATAAAGCACGGGCACTAGCCCAGTGCTTTATGACATAGTCAAGTATGATTAATAATTTTAACTATGCTGTTTCCCCTTTAAGATCAATATTGTAGAATTTTCCCAGTTACTATTTGAATAGATTTTAATTGAAATTGATTCCCTATAAAATAATCAATTAAAGTGTATTAACAATGATCTTGTGGTCCTCAATGTTGAGGAGTTTTGAATTCTAACAAAATTCTGAACAGTTTTAAAAAAATACCTCATTTTCTTCTTTGCAGCCTAAGTACTCATAAAGTACCTGTCATTTTTTAATTGAAGTGTTAGTTCCAGCAGATACAGCATAAATACAGCAGCCTTAATTTGCAATATGAATGTGAATGGAAATGTGGCAGGGAATTATTGGGTTTTTAAAAATGTATTTTTCTGTTTGCAGTTCAGCTACAGCTGTATTGTGTGAATGTAAAAATTAAATATATACTGATTTGCATAGTTTTACCTTCAAAGTTTTCATCAGTAAAAATACCTTCCAGTCACCTGACTTATGAAAAGGTACCTGTACAAAGAAGGGATACATTGAGAAACTTTGCCGTGAGTAGCTCTGATTTTCCAGAGGTAGCACCTGCAAGGGCACCGAGTCCCTCTTGGAATGGTTGTCTTGGTGTCAGAATACACCAGTGTGTTTTAGGTGGTAGGTACGTGGCAATACCACACAGTTCTGAAGCTCCTCAAGGACCCTACAGTTTCATCCACATCTAAGTGCTTATTCTCAGTTAAGCTTATCCACATCATCAGAAAAGTAGTTGGTTTACATAAATATGGCTTGTACAGTGACTTCTACCTGCAGACAACTTGATTAGAAAATATCCCCACAGCCTGGTATAACATGTCAGGCCTCTGAGTTGGTGTACTCGGTGGAGTAGATGAGAGGGCCAGAGCTCTCATCTTCAGGAACTGCAGGGGTAATAATAAGCAAGTTAAAGACTTTGGTATGTGAACAGAAAGGCATGTCAAGGTTCCCTGTCAAGCTTGAGTACAGTCTGAATGTGTTTACATTGATATGGTCTTAGCATTTTGACTCCTCTACGCCAGAAATAGCATTCAGATATTCCCAGTCAGTTCAGCTGGGACACCCAAGTGCCATCAGCTGGCATTTCATGATGTGCGTTGGAGTTGAAGTAACTCCAGCATCTGGGCTTTGAAACGAGTAATTTTGCCATATACTTTCATTCTTTACTGAGACCAGTTGGGAGGTTTGCTGTCAATAATGTCAGCTAGCAGATTGATGTTCAGGTCTTGTGTTATTTTTGTGTTCCGAGAACACTGTTGTGTAGGACTTTGAGGAACTGGGTTTTGAGAGAGACCTGAAAGTAAAAAAGATATTCCACAGCAAAAAGAGGAGATTCCTACTAACCAATTATGCTTTTGTTCAGGGAGCAGTAATGCAAAGCTTCTGTTGTGACTCTCCAGCTGTATGGTTTTTGTTTTCTTTCCTTTTTGGCATATGTCAGAGCTAGAGATCATAGAATCATTCTGGTTGGAAAAGGCCTTTAAGGTCATCAAGTCCAACTGTTAACCTAAACCACAGCCAATTCCACCACTAAACCATGTTCCTAATCATGACCTCACGCATCTTTTAAACACCTCCAGGGATGGTGACCCAACTACCTCCCTGGGCAGCCTGTTCAAGTGCTTGAGAGTCTTTCAATGAAGAAATTTTTCCTAATGTGCAATCTAAACCTCCCCTGGTGCAGCGTGAGACCATTTCCTCTTGTTCTATCACTTCCTGCATAGGAGGACAGACTGACCCCCACCTCCCTCCAACCTGCTTTCAGGTAGTTGTAGAGAGCTATAAGGTCTCCCCTGAGCCTTCTTTTCTCTGGGCTAAACAACCTTAGATGGAGAGGGAATGGTAATCACATTTCATTCTTTCTTTAGACTTCAGGTCATTCCAGTCTTCTTGAGAAATAAAGAGCAGAAAGACTTACTTCTTACTCTTTTTCTTTTTGTCTTTCATTCCTTTAGTAATTCCTGAGTAACAGGATTGTTATTAAAGTTGGACCAAGAGATTAGTATCTCCTGCTCTAGTTTTCTTTTGTTTCCTTTAGCCTGAGTGTTTAAAGATCTGATTAAACTATAGTTTTCTGGTGAGGAATTTCTTTAGCTTGTTCCAGGAATATGTGAAACATTTTTCAGCCTTTCTTATCATTTTCTGTCATGAGGTGCCAAGACGGTCCAGCTTTATTTAAAGAATCTTGGATGCCGGAAGGAGCAATCAGCATCGTGATAGACAACGGAGCAGCTTTTAAAAGTACCAGGCAACTAGGGATGCAGATAGACCTTTGAAAATTGCCTGAGTTGATCACTCCCACAGTGTCGCAGCAGTTGTAACTCTCAGTCCAAACTTTAAAGACTTCGAAGCAAACAAACTAGGTAACAGATGAAAGGGACGGGAAAGCCAGAGGGAGGGATGATTCTACCTCTGAAGGTCCACTGACAAATCAGTTGTCACCTGGCAAGTTTCTGAATGCATCTTCCATTAGACTCTGGAATTGCTCTGGTGTGTCCAGCAGTGTAGGTGCCATCTGTTCTGTTGCAGCTCGTGACTGTGACACTAACCACTGATATTGTTGACTTTTGTAGATGCCTACTTAAGCCTGGAGCATGGTTTTTTGAGGGTCATAGAAAAGCAGCCAGTCCTTAGAGCTCATCAAGGTAATGAATGTCTTTTGCTGGGGTATATCTTTATAAAATGAGAACTCTGTGAGCTTTATTTGTCTTTTTCTAGAAATGTTTCCTTTAGATGTAGAATTTTTTTCAGCTATTGTCATGAAAATAGTGGTTTATTTTCTTCTAATCCTAGTAAGCTCTTTCCAAGTGAATTGTTATTGATTACTGATATTTACTTGCTAGAATTGCTTGTTGATAAATATTCTTTCTCCCATCTTAAATATCAGCTGCTGTGATAAGCACTAAAATGTGTGACCATTGCTTTGTCAGCAACTTGTGTTTTTCTTCATTATACCATTACTGCTATTTTGAGATCTTTTGGTTCCCCCTAGTAATGGGACTGTCACTGTGGGAATTTTACTGGACTTCTCCATGGCTTAGCTGATCACATAATTCTGGTATGAAAATATACGTTTTAATGATTTCTTCAGTGTTTTCTCTTGATCTAGGTGATCAGAACCCAGGCTATTTGGGTGAAATAATAAGCAGATGCTGGAACCAGAAGAGAGGAATCCTTTTATCAAGGATGTCTCTAGGAATTAGGAGCACCTAAAACTTAGTGTCGCCTTTAAGTTTCTGCTGCTTATAACTAATTTGGCTAGAGTCTTTGGGAAGGTCTTCAGCTGACTCTTCATGCACACATTCTGTATCATTCTTAGCATAGTGAGTAGCTACTCTACTGAGAAGAATGTACATTTATCTCTATCATGAGCTATGGTTTTATCACAATTATCTCCCTTTGCAGATCTGAGACCTCAGCTTTGCTCTTGGTTCTGTGAGGGCGAAGGAAAGAGTAATGCTCCATTGATTTCAGTGAAATGTGAAACTAGTTAAAATGAGAACAGGATCAACCCCATTTTTCCTCTATAGCTTGACACTATAAAGCCCATTCAAATCAATGAAGGGTACCAATGACTATGCTGACCTCTGGATCAAATCCATAAACCTTTTTAGTAGCTTAATTAAAACCACAAATACAGAAACATAAGTGTTCTGTTCTCTAACCCAATATAGGTCTTTATAAAATTGAAAAATATGATCCCTTGCCAATTTTGTCATGTCAAAACCCAATTTTGTTATTTTCTTCTCTTTAGAACTTTTTTTCTTAGCTATATAAAGCCTATTTTCCTCTTGATTTCAAAATTCCTTTTGTTGATGTACACTGCCTATGTTATTTGCAATCCTAATTTCATGATCACTTTGGCAAATGAAGCCCACAAAACTTGCTTTTAGCTTACTCTCTTTATTCGTGCTCTTCACTAAAATGGCACAATCAAAGATAAATCCAAGAATACTGTCAGTTAGCTTGAACAGTTTGAAGTGTCTTTGTTGCATCTTACATTAGCCAGCTAAAAGTCAGGTATCTGGTTGACCTCATTGCGCGCGTTCCTCAAATAATCAATGAAGAACAAAAGCCACCTTCAGAGATAATCTGTACTCTTCTAAAACAGATGCCCGTGATAGGTGCAGAGCATTGCCTCGGAGGTTCCTGCCTCCATCTGTTAAAGGAGTCGCCAGTTAAACTGGGGTAGCTAAAATTAAAGAGAGGAAAAGTAGGCAGGAGTTCCCTATTTTTTGCTTCTCAGCGTGAAGCATATAACAAGTAACATTACCCACTGTTAACTTGACACCAGTCTTCCACTGCCTTAGCATACTAATTTTATTGTCTTTATCTATACCTGTTAGTAGAATTTGCTAATCCTTATGCTATGCCCTTCAATTGCTGTTTTTTACTACAGTTGATAACATCATCTTTCATATGCTGTTACTTTCTATGAACATGTTTTTAACTGCTAACTGCTGTTCACTGGTAGAATTAAAGCAGTAACCAAAAAGGCTAAAATTAATGAGCTACAAGTTCAGGGTTAAGAGGTTTTGGGGTTGTTTTCTTACTTGTAATTTAAACACTCCTTTAGTCTGAAGCAGACAAGGACTCATTTTATGTATTATCTTGGGATAGGGTTATAACTTAACCTGTGCTTTGCCAATTTTTCTCAGACTGAGAGCTTTAACTGAAGCTATGCAGATCCTAGTCCTCTTGAGTTGTTCCTTTCATCTAGATAAGGTTGAGCCCGATACAAATGTTATACCATTATTATTATTATCATTTTATGATTGTGGCTTTTGTTGCCTGTGTGCAGCTGGGTGCAATCTTACAAAGGAAGGGCAGGACCAGCTTGAGAGCCCCAGATGAGATGCTCATTGGGAACTGAAATTTTGCTTTGTAATTCAGAAAACTTACTGGAAACTTCTTCCCTTTCATGTAATTAGTAGAGGCATTGAAGGTGTGAGTCTCTTGAAAACCATTAACTTCATAGTTTCGATTAAATAGAAAAGCTGGTAAAACCTATCCAAAAATGACTTGAAATAATAACACAGAAGAGCAATCAAAAAAAAACCCAAGTGTCTTCATATGTCCTTTGTTCAGGCTTTCCGTGTCTGCCTTCAAGCTCTCTTGCATTCTCGTGCAGCTCGTTTGTTTTATTGAATGCTAAAGCCTTTTACCAGCTGCCAGAAGGTTTTATTTTGGGGTTTCCTCTCATGTGGGAGGGTGGTTTCCTCCTTCCCGTTGTGCTAGCTTCATAGCTATCTTTAGGACTCAGAACCTACTGGAGACCTTCCTGTCTCCCTTTTATTACACAGTCTCCTCCTTCCTTGCAGCAAGTTCCTGCTCCTGGGGGCAAAGAAGAAAACAAGAACTGAATCTCCCTTTTTGAGCTGCCTGGCTGATGCAGACGGCTTTTGTTTTAAACACAGGAGTCCAGTTCCTGGAGTGCAGCATTGCCTGGGGTGGGTGTTTTTAGGAATGGTTCCTGTGCAAAGATGCACGTGGCAGCCCCGTGCTTTGGCTACAGTGCAATGGGCTTCTGAAAAAGGGTGCTGTAACCTATAGCATTTACTCTAAAAGCAGTTTATTCCTCTCTGTTTGTTAGTCTTTTACCTCAGCTCATTAGTTCAACGTGTTCTGCCACTGTTAAGACATCTAGACATCTATAGCCATAGCCCTTTACTTTCTTCCCTTTAGGGGAACTTCTAGGTGTTTATTTTTTCTACAAACTTTACAATTTCCTATCTTTACCATTCGTGTACTGTACAAAAAAAGAAGTGAAATTGGAGGTGTTATATTTGCAGAGGGATAGAATTGTATCAACAGTTTTTCAGCATAGCTCTCAAGGATGCAGGGAATACAGCTGCAGTGGGATGTGAGTATCCAGGTGCTGAGCCATTACCATAGCAGGAGGAGGCTGCAAGTCCTGCTCAGGCATCAGCATTTAAATCTTTGCTGTGGAGCTCTTCAGGTATCTGCCATCATCTCTTCTTGAAATAGGTGCATCGTGGGGGAAACAAAGGGTCCTGCCTTTTCCCTTCAGCCTCTGCCTGCTGGGAGTGAGAGCAGGCTCTGTCTGAGGAGCACACAGTGCTGTTACTGCCAGAGCCTGTGAGCGGAGGCAGTCTGAATGTGGAGGGTGCAGGCACAGGGAGTTGTGCTGGGTGTCAGATCGCCTCCTAAGAGCTCTGATGGGATGAGTATCAACCACATTGTCTCTGCTGAGTGCATTTCTGGCTTTACTTTTTAATTTTAATCACTGTCATTAGACCAACCAGCATGTTAGGTAGTAATAGGAATGAAATATTTTGTGATTAGCTCATCTTTTGGGCTCTGAGATGTTCTAATCCCTATCACCCCTCTCTTTTCAAAGCTCTGTCCTTTGGTTCATTTACTCTCCCTCTGTAATTCAGAACTTTATTTGTAGATCACCATGAAAAATTGCCAGCACTTTCATGCCTTCAGTGCATCTAGTTTTTATGACTATAGGAATCTAATGAAAGGTTGAAATGGGGCTGAGGAGGATGAGGGTGTCCCGAGGTGTTACCTAAATGACTGATCTACAGATGAGAAAGGACGCTGGGATTTCTGTTCAGGGATGTGCCAGTAACACTGCCTTTTTCTTAGCATTCAGTTCCAAACTCCAGGTACAGCATTGCCCAGAGAGGTTAGTGGTGCCCATTTCTAACAGCGGAATGGTGCAGCACAGCAGCCTGAGGTGGCATTCTCCTGGAAAGTGAGAAGGCTGTGTGAAAAATTTCAAGCAAGAGACACGCATATCTCCTCATTTAGAAAGCAAGACATTGTACTTCTGAATAAACAGTTTTCCCTGTTCTCTCCATCACACAGATGCACACACATGCACAAGCTCTAATTGGATAAAAAGGTAAACAGTAAATTAAGGATATGATTAAAAATTAAACAGACACTGCAGAAACCATCAATAGTAAGTGCTTATTAACTTACATATAACAGCATGCTGGGGTGATAGCTTCAAATTGGCTGCTGAAACTGATTTGAAGCAAATCAGGCAAGGGCACCCTCCAGCTCCACGGTCCTTTTCCATCCCATCATGTAATATTTGTACCCTACTCTCTTGTGTGTCCTGTGTGTGGAGTCCTGTGTTTCAAAGGACAAGATGTTTGGCCATCTTACGTCATTAGAGACAGTGTGTTTTCAAGCTACAGAAGGTGATTCTCAGTCAAACTGTTGCAGCCTGGATTCAACACTGGCAGCTTGATGTTAGCTTGATGTTAGATTTAAATATTTAGAGGGAAATTGAAACAAGGTTAAAGACGTCTCAAAACTGGGACTAATCTGGAAGGACTGAGCAAGGCAGGATCTTTTCCAGTGAGCTCTGTCGTCTTGTATGTTTGCTTTTCAGATGGTTTGGGTAATGTGGATATGTGACCTGTATATGGTACAAAGGAGCTTTTGCGTATTTGTTTCCTGCCTTTGTGTGGCCAAAAACTTGATAGCTGCTCACTCCAGAAAGCACCTGAACTTCGTGCTTGTTATTGGAGAATCCTGTGTTCATTTATGCTGAAAAGCTCCTTCCCTCTTTTCTCGTGCCCTTCAAAAGTGAGAAATAAATGTTACTTGAGTTAAAGATCTATAGCCAGCCCAGCATCAGTGGGTTGTATATATCATGTAAAAAAAGCCCAACCAAACAAAAACCAACCAAACAAAAAAAAAACCCAACCCAAAACCAACAAAAACCAAACCCTTTAAATTCTGCCTTCCTGTGAGAAAGTAGCACATTCCCTGAATGGCTGCCAGACACCCTGAATGTGGCTGCAGGTGGCTCAATCATGTTTTTTGTTAAAAAACAGCTGGAAGTTTATTTTTCTCATGAGCACCTCAGCCCTGTCAACTGTTTCTGTGCTTGTTCTGCTCCAGTTGGTGTGGTCTGTATTTGGAGCCATACAGTGGGTGGCTCTTTGGAACCTGCTAGTGTTGTAGTTCAGTGTTGGCCTCAGCTGTGCTTGGGGGTAGCTGGACAGTTGACTGGTGAATACCTGAGGATCTGCTGTCTGTTCAGGGTTACCTGCAGTTGCTTAGACTGCTGACTGGTGTTTTGGGGCTGCCGTGATTGGGCTACTCACAGTGGGAGTTTTCTGCATGTAGCAGGGGAATAGTATGTGAAGGGATGCTGGAGCTTTAAGGAAGTGGAGAACATAATGGGTGTGAACTAGGCATGAAATGCAGAGGGGTGTCCCTGCAGCTGCAGGGGTGCACTGCTGGAGCCAGGATTCTGGATTAGGTGGACTCAGTATGGGCTTCATTCTTGCTTTCTGTGCTTTGTTTCCTGGGTTCTACAAAGCCTTTCCAATATAGCTGCATCCCCATCCCAGACACCAGTTCTCACACCATGGAGAGAAGAGAGGAAGCCAGGGGTACACAGTGTGCCCAGGTGGAGGTTAGGGAACAAGGTTAGAAACCCACTGGCTTAGGCTGGTAGAGCTGAAGTGCTGTCAGCAGCAGAGGGAAACCTCTCTAGAGTGGTCTAAAGTGTGTAGAATACCACAGGGAGCAATTCCTTTTCTTCTCGATGTCCAGAAGAACAGATGGATCTGACATGTTTTTTGCCTTAAGCTGTCTTGTTTTAGCAGCACGTCAGATCTAGGTGTTTGACAGATGTGCCAGACAGAAAATAGAATTTGTCCATGCCCAGTTGTGTGGGTTTTAGCATCTCTGCTTCCTGTCTAGAACTATTCTTTTTATTGTCCAGCTTAGCCGGTGTATAACTGAGGAGACACATTCATTGAAAATTAAGGGAAGGCAGAGACAAATAAACTGTTAAAGTGAAAACTGATCTTGTGAGCTTTAAAAGCATTGTTTGGCATCTTCAGCTCTTTGGTTCAGAGCTGTGTCCAAGGTAGGAAGAATGTCAAAGTCATGGCAAAGAGGCCAGGTTTGAACTATACGGGCAGTAGCGAAGCAAAATTTGTATGTGTTACAGCTTAAATATCTTGAGATTTTAAAACCTGTGTTACAACGAAAAATCATGAAAGAAAAGCATTTTGAAGCCAGCAACATGTTTGCTGAGAAGTTTAAATCTGCCCCGTCCCTGTTTCTTCCCCCCAGCACACACATGGATCCTATGGGGGATGAGGCAGCAAGTGCTTCTCCATCTTTTTTCACAGCAATTTTTGGTAAGGGCCGTCATGTTTTTTTTCCTTCCTCTTCAGAAAACATCAAAGAACTAACAATTGTGTTAACACGCTGCAGTATTTCCAACAGTTGCAAACCATGCAATGCAAAGTGGAAATATTTCATGTGATTTTAAATAAAAACTGTGCTGCATATTTATTTTTAAAATTCCATTGGATTTGTTTGTACTTCAGACAGCAAAGTAAAGTTAAATCATCCAGGTTCTTGTCATTAAATTTATAGATTTCAACGTACAGCGGTGAGTATTTGCTGCTGAAATGCAAAGGAAGTTGGACAACAGAACCGGTGAAAGTCGCTGGTTAAACACCTGTTGTTGAAGAGCTAAACTCTTTTTTTACTTCTGCAGGTGCAGAGAGATAGGATCTTTTTCATGTTTGTTCAGCTATTTCAGTTCAGTGAGTAGTTCATTCAAAAGTAAGAAACCACTTAGGAGAAAAAAAAAAAGCTGAAAAGCTTTCTTTCCTCTCTTAATCTATAAACAAAAACTGTGCAGTAGAGTAGAAGATCTACCAGTGCTGTGGTCTTGAAAAATATGGCAACCAGAACTGACTTTCAGTTCACCAATGTCTGCTGCCCTGAGACTGATCACTTAAACAGTATAATGATAAGCTTATTTTTTGCCTTGATTATGTAGCCTATTTGGAAAATACTGTTCTTCAACATTTTATTACTTTTCACCTTTATACACTAAGATCTATTTTATAACTAGAACTTAACATGAATCACAACTAAAAAAAACCCCTACCTCTCATAGTCTATCATTACTCATGCTCAAATATAATGAGAACATAAGGAATGCAAATCAATCAAGAGTTGGGTATAGAAGTGCTAATCGTGTAAATAAATATGTGTAGGTTTTGTTAACTGAAAAAGAACTGGCATATTTATGGATACATGCTGTATTTAAATGTCTGTCAACAAACTGACAAGTTTAGTATTTCATCTGGAGTCTATTGCCCACAAGCTTAGGACATGTAGGGTTTGTATTTTTTGAGTAGTTAACAAGGTCCAAGGAGTAAGGAGCATTTTAACTGTCAAGAACTCTTAACAGAAAGCAGTTCTATGGAGGAGCAAATGATCTTTTCTGGTGTAGAGGTCCAGGCACACGAAGGACAAGGAGACGGCTGGGAAGGGCCAGCAAGGATTTACTAAGGGCTAAACACCCTACCTGCCTTTCTGCAATGTGAGAACTAGCTGTGTGGACAAGGGAGGAGCAGTGTATGTTGTATACCTTGATTTTACAAATGCCTTTGACATGGTCTCCCACAGTGTCCTTGTAGCCAAATTACTGATTTATGGAATGGATAAAGAGACACGAAGTGGATGGACAACCTAGTGACATCTCTAAGGGATTGATATAGGGGATAGTGCTGTCCAAATACCTTTGTTAGTGCCCTTGGTGATGAGACAGGGTGCATTTTCAGCAAACTTGTGGGATGATACCAAATTGGAGACTGTGCTTGGTATTCTGGAGGGCAGCATTCTCACTCGGAGGGATCTAGGCAGACTGGAGAAGTGGGCTGACAAAGACCTTAAGAAGTACAACAAACACAGTCCCACATCTGTGATGGAATTATCCAGTACAGGCTGGAGAGTACTTTGCTGAAAAATACCTTTGGGTCTTGATAACAACAATTTAAAAACAAGCAAGCAGTGTGCGCTTGCTGCTGCAAGGGAAGACAAGATGCTGAGCTGTACAAGCAGTAGTGTAGCCAGCACCTCAAGGGAGCAGGTTGTTGCCTTCCATTTGGTACTAGTGAGATGACAACTCGAGCAGTTTGTGCAGTTTCACGCTCCATGCAAGAAAGACATTGGCAAACTGGAGTGAGTCAATGGATAGGTCACCAAGGTGGTCAAGGGCTAGAGAACATGATGTAAGAAAAGAGGGTGAGGGCTGGATTTGTTCAGCCTGAAGACAAGGTTTGGGGGACTCTTACTGCTGTCTTCAACTGCCTGTTGGGAGGGTGCAGAAAAGACAGAACCTCTTTCTTCAGAATGTGCGTGGGGCCAGAATGAGAGGCAACAGGCACAAGTTGTAATACAGAAAATTCTTAGTAAATACAAGGCAGGGAGAAAAAGGTGGCCAAACAGTGGAATGGGCCCAGAGAAGGTGTGACTCTCCATCCTCACAGATAGTCCAAACTTGACTGGACATGGCCTAGAACAAACTGCTCTAACACTAATCCTGTGCTAAGCAGGAGGTTGGGCTAGAGACCTCCAGAGGTGTCTTCATCCTGCATGGATCTTTGATTGTTAGGTATGCATGAGCTAATTGCCAGAGCTTCCTTCCCTCTGTGGGTCACTCCAAGGAAAACAGGAACCATTAGAGATGGTTTAAGTGATTTGCTTTAGGCATGGTGTAAGTTGAATCTCACTCTAGGACATCCTGATCTGTTCTCTAGAGTGACAAGTTGAATATTTCTCTAGAGTGACAAGTTGAGTATTTGCCTACCTGTTGTCCTGTGAATCTTGTCTGGGCTAATAGCAGTTAAAATCTGAAGAGTGTTACTTTTGTTTCTGAGGGCAAAGGAACATACTTCATGCTTTATTCTGAATCATCAGAAAGAAGTGATTGAGAATTTGAAGGCAGAAGGCCATGGGAGTGAAAATGATCACAAAAAAAAAGTGTCTGATCTGTAAGAGAGGAAGGCTTGAGTCAAAACAGCCGAATAATATCAAAGACTTTAAAAGAGCAGATTTCTTTGAACTCTGGAATAGATAGATAAGGGCTGGGAAAGGAGGGGAAAGAAAGTTGAAGGGAACTGACAGTTTTTTGGAAGACAAGATACTACAGATATGACATCAGAGTGTCCCATTGAAGGAAGAAGGCAGAAAATATCACAAGTACTTCAGGACCTCTGCAATTGCTTGGAAATCAGGAATACTACAACTAATGGGAACAGGAGAATGCATTGCTAAGGTGAAAAAGAAAAAAGTGGCACAAATACCTAGTTTAAGGAGTTGAAACTGTAAAGGGTATTGAAATTCACTTTTTTCAAGACTACACAATAAGGGAAAGATGAAGGAAAATAGGGTTCTGTTACTTTGGGTCAAGGAGGGGAAAGCTGGTCACAAAAGGAGGACAAACTCTTCAGCCGTTCTGGGAATCAGTTTTCCCAAAAAGGTCAATTGGGATGGGTTGCTTTGAGCAGTTAACTTAAATAGAGGGAAAAGAACATAAGCTGGAAGTAGGAAGAAAAGTGAAATATATGAAGGGAAGCTGGACACAGTCAAGTCATTGTGGTCTAATGAAATTGGCCCCTGAATACCTGGGACTCAGCTGAGACCAACCCTGACCTTCAGCTTTTATCTTTAAGAACCTGTGAAGGATGAGGAAGGGCAAACTTAAACCACTTACAATGAGGAAGCCTTTCAGCTTAACTTTGATACATGCTGAAATGCTGCAGAACATGATTAATCAATTTGTAAACACCTAGAAGATAATAAGCTCATAGGAAAACAGCCATTGTGGGTTTATTGAGGAAAAAAAAAATGTCCAATCTCTCTAATTTTCTTTTTGAATGGAGTAAGAGGTGTTTAAGATGGAAGTAGTAGGATCATAGGATTGTTTAGGTTGGAAAACACCTTTAAGATCATGGAGTCCCTTAACCTAAGCTACAGCCAAGTCCACCACTAAACCATGTCCCTCAGCACCACATTGACAGGTCTTTTAAATATATCCAGGGATAGTGACTCTATCACTTTCCTGGGCAGTCTGTTCCAATGCTTGACAGCCTTTTCGGTGAAGAAATATTTCCTAATTTCCAATCTAAACCTCCCCTGGCACAACTTGAGGCTGTTTCCTCTTGTCCTGTTACTTGTTACTTAAGGGAACAGACCAACCCCCACCTCCCTCCAACCTCCTTTCAGGTAGTTGTAGAGAGCTGTAAGGTCTCCCCTGAGCCTTCTTTTCTCTGGGCTAAACAACCCCAGTTTCCTCAGCTGCTCCTCATAGGACTTATTCTCTAGACCCTTCACCAGCTTCATTGCCCTTTGAACATGTTCCAGCACCTCAGCATCCTTCTGGGGTCCCGAACTGAACCCAGTGCTGAGTACACGGGGATGATCACTTCCCTGATCCTGCTGGCTGTACTATTTCTGATCCAGGCCAGGGTGCTGTTGGCCTTCATGGCCACCTGGGCACACTGCTGGTTCATATTCAGCCGGCAGTTGACCAGCATGCTCAGGTGCTTTTCTGCTGGGCAGCTCTCCAGTATGTCTCGTCTTTAGCAAAGCTTTTGGCAGTGTTGCAGAAAGGCACATAGCCTTCCTACTGGAAAATAGGGAAAATGACCTATAGGCACAATTACTGTGCGGTAGGTGAAGGGCTGGTTGAATTACTGTGTTCAAGGGTAAGTATTGTTTGCTTGGAAGGGAAGGAGGGAAGCCGAAGTGCTGCTGTTAGTTTCTGCTCCAGGTCACGTGCTGCACTTGGTTTTCATTATTGTCTTGGACAATGGACAGAGTACAGTGTGCAAGGGACTGTAAGCTCTGATAGGTTTTGGGTATTGTGGGGGGCAGGTTTAGGGTCCAAAGCGATCTTGATAAAATGCAGACGTGGTTAAAATGAGTAAGATGGGAATCCAGCAGATATAAGTAAGAAGGCCCTCAGTGAGGAAGGAAAAAAAACAAGCATATGAACGCAGATGAGGGATATCTGAGTAAGTAACAGTACTGTGAGAGAGCATGTGGTGTTGGGATGTCACAAGCTGAGTAAGAGTCAGCAGCCTGATATGGCTGGAAGATAAAATGGGGAAGAGGCCAGACTTTAGTGTAAGTTGGAGTCTTACATGTAAGCCATAGGATATACTTAACTCTTCTCTGCTGGCTCTCTGTTGCTCTGCTGGGATAGTGTCCAGAGCAGGCTTCACACCATCAAACAGTATAGACAAAACTGGAGAAAGCCAGGAAGAGATCTGTAGGAGTGAGCAGAGATTTAGAAAGGACCAGTGAGAAAGTAGTGAAAGAGCTGGATCCAGGATGCAAGGGCAAATTGGAAAGAGACACAATCTTTCATGTAAGGATTTGTAATATAAAATCATAGCGGTGTTTCTCCTACCTAAAGGCAAGATGGAAAGTAATTGATTTAGTTTGCACCTAAGGAGATTCAGTTTGGACATTAGGAATTTAGCATAAGCATAGCAGACTGGAGCATTTGGGGGAGCGAGAGCAGAGGAGGGCTGTAGGTGTGAGGAACAGGTAAAGTCACCTGTGAGGATTTTTGTCTTTGCCTCAAGTGGAGGGGTAGACTAGATAATCTTTTTGAAGATGAGTTCTTCTGATTCTATCAGTTCAGTTCTATCTATGGTTCTATGCACCAGAGGTAAACACAAATTAAAAAAGGAAAACAAGAATAAAACTGATTTAAACCAAGGGCTCCTTTCTGTTAATTTGAACTGTAATTATATTCAGCATTTTAAATGACCCTGGTTTAAATTAATCCCTTATGTTGCAGTGTTAGCATCTTCTATTTATGGAGGGCTTTTACAATGTCTTTGCATTTCCATTTTTGCAAAAAAAAAGCTTCTTGGTGTGATAATCTCCTTGAGTATGAGTTATACAAGTAATGATGGAAGAAACTAAGATGTTCTTAAAACTATTCTGAGGTATTTGCTTTAATGCCTTAGTTTTTCCATAAATTGGCTGAATTCATACTGTAAAATCTCTTGAGACAATATTGTCCTGATAAATACCAATTTCTTAAATAGGTAACACTTGCATGAAGAAATTTTTCCCCTCTAAAACTGAAATACTCTCCAAGCACAGCTCATCCAGCAGCCTTGTATATCTTACTTAATCCAGAGCTGTACTGGTGACATTAATTCAATGAGGAGACCAGTATGGGAGCTTGATAGTTATTTTTCATGTTTGATTTTCTTCTCAACAAATTTAATATACAGGTGGTTACATTAAGCTAATTATATCTTGGCTTTTTATTTTCTGCTGTTGGGTGAAATCATATAGGAGGATTTTTTTTTTTTCCTTTTCCCTGAAGAATGGAACATGTGACCACAAGTACCATTTTTTATAGTAGATGGAGCACCTTGCTGTCTATTGCCACAGGTGATTTATTAGCACATAGGGCATGCTGAAGAACAGTGTCTGACTAGCTGGTGGGACGTAGTAATCACACAACAAAATGCCTACAGAATCAAATTGTGTTTGACATTTAATATTAACCCAAACTGCAAAATAAGTCTTAAAACAAATAAACAATCTTCAAAAACGGAGAGCCCAAAAAAAAAGCAGAAATGAGGTAATCTCTGGGACAAATTTTCTTCTTACAGAAAATCTGTGCTGAGCAGAGCATCCAAGGCAAGGAAGAGCTGCTTTCTGCCCTTTTGCATTCTGCTGTCCCTGGCTGTCCTGCTTCCTCTGCCTGTCTCTCTGCACATATGTGCCACCCACCTAAGGAAATAAATAGAAACGACTGGTCCCAGTGTGGCACTTCAATCCTTCAAGTTGATTCTGACCAGGAAGATTTCTTGTGCATAATAGCAGGTTATACACACACTCAAGACTTGTGCCTCTGTCAGCCTGGAGGGTACACGCTCACCTGCTGGCACAGAAGCCCTGTCATCCCCTGAGCTCAGCTTAGCCAGGTGCCAGGCACCTTTCATCTGAGAAAAAAGAATTCTTAACAGCCACTGCTAAAGATGTTTCTGACTGGTATAATGTATTAACAGCAGGGATGAAAGAGTTAATTCATTTTCCATCCATAATTTTTTTCTTTGTAGAACCGATTTGACACAGTCTAGCAGGGTGCTGTTACTGAAAAATTGAAGCACCAGGTGTGATTAAATAAGATCACACGTTTCATTCCCTCTTTAATTTCACATCACCCTTCAGCAGCTGTATCCCTTTGCTTTCCTGTAGTTGGGGAATGCATTGCATTTACAGCAGGCAGCTTGCCACATTGCTAGTGTGCACCAGTGGGCTGTTGTGAATCAAATCTGTTTGTGCACACAAATTATTTATTGTTTGTTGTACCAAACTTATTAATCTGTTTATTTCTCAAGAGTAGAAAAAATGCCTAACAGAGACAAAGTCAGACTCAGTATTTCCAGAGGTTTGTGCATGTAGCAGAACAGGTTTCATTTCACTGCAGAGAGTCAGAAAGTGTAGTGTGGAGACAGTGGTGGGATCCTTTTTCTGTGCATACCAAGCATAGCTCTATAGCATCGGATGAAGTCACCTGCTTTTCTGAGATTTCATGGCCTGCCACCAAACCACTGCCCTCCTGGCCGCTGTAGAGCAGCAGCACTGGCACAGTGCACAGACTGCACCCTTGTCTCTTTGGGTTGGGTTGGTTGGCAACATTTCCACTTCCAAACTCTGGCCTCACTTCTCAGCTAAAAGCCACTCAAAACAAAAGGTTTTGTTTTTTTTTCTTAGTTCTCAGAGAAAGACAGGTTTGTTTTTCAATACTCATACTCTGACGCTGTTAACTGTGGTAAAAAGTTTGTTCAGGTGTGACAGTGCCCTGGCCTGAGGTGCTCCTGTGCAGCTCGGCCATAATTAACAGAGGGCTGTGCTCTGCTGTGCATCAGTGCATGATCTGATGGATTACCATCCTGTGGTGGCAGCTTCAAGGCGAGCAGTTCTTGGGAACACAGGTTTGGGTATTTCTGAAGAGGCCTACTTGTGTAGCTTTGGCTTTGTTTTCTCTTCCTGTACTTCTGGTGCTGCACTCCCGTGATTTCCCGCTGCGCTCAGTGGTGGTAGCACACATCTGTACAGCTGCGTGTTTCGGGATACAGCACGGTAACGCTTCTCTGCAATGGTGAGCAGCATTTGCCTGTTGCCTAGTTATAAATGTGGGCACAGAGCAGTCTTGCCTGTCCTCCAGCACCCTCAGCCCCCTGTGTAAACAGCCAGTTATGCTCACCGAGGACTTGTCAAAAGTGCATCCATCAAAATTAAACCGATGAAATAAACAAGTAAAATTGTACCTGAGTACCAGAGCTCTTTCCCAAGTGAGCACGGTAGTGTTTGCTGTAGCATTTTTCCCATGTAAAAGAAAAGACATGCCAGGGGAGGGTGACAGAAGAAGTTTGAAGGTTCTAGGGATGCATCTGGGCCTGCGTTTGAGTATAAATAATGCCTATGAACACCTGTCCCTTCTTAAATTTGATCCTGGAAGCAGCACTGGGACCAGCTCATTTGATGTGTTCTTTTTCAAATCAAGCTCTGCAGATAAAACTGGCTGCCTGTAGTGCAAGGCTGTCCTTAAAAGTGAGCTGACATTTATGCAAACAAGAGTTAGTTTGTGCAGGAAAAGATACTGTGATCTGTCAGAGGACAAAAAAGAAAAATCCATAAATCTCCAAAGAAAGCAATTTTCTTTATGTTAGTAGACCAGTCTTCATGGAGATGGTGGAAGCTGCTCTGACCTTTCTTTCCCTGTGTGATACAGACTGAGTGTGACTGTTGTATCCTAAGTGATGCCGGTATCAAATCAATGGTTGGAACTAAGTGTGCCAATTTCTGTGTAATTATTGCTATATGCAATGAGCTGTGTTTTCTGCAAATACTTCTACAGTGACTGAGTTGTCTGAGATTTACTGCTGTTACCACAAACATGATTATTTCTTAACCGTGTATTCACATATACACAAAGGAGTGTTTGAAAGGGCAAAATTATATTTAAGTAATTGTTTTTTACTATGCTGGGAATTATTTAAAATTATCTTTTGAAGTCACAATGAAGGGCACAGGAAATCTTTCATGTTGTGGAAGTTAACCAGTAATGTCAACCTAAAGTATTAAACAGTCCCCTTTCAGAAATAATGAGGAACCCACATTTTGCTCTGGATGTTTTGGGAATTTGAGCCTGTAGGTTATTCTTGGTTTCGGGCTAAAGCATTAAACCTTTTAAAAAAACCCCAAACATTTTCATGCCATTCCCTAGTTTGTGGAGCTGTTGCTTTAAGGGAAGCGTTAGATTAATACTGGGAAAGTTGGCAGTAGCCTCTATTCCTCCTGCCAATGCAAAGCAGGGTGTTATTTTTCCTACTGCTTTCCTTAGGTGGACAAACTTCTCCTGGTTGCTGAAAAGCCAAATGGTTTTGCCATTGGTACAGCTTTTCTAGCAAGGTGCTTTAATGCTTCTCTTTTTCTCTCCACATGTCCCAGAGGAGAGGGCAACATCTGGTTTGTTTCCTCAATGGAGAAACAGAGAGATATTATCAAAATTCTCCTCCTTTGCTGCTTGCTAACAACAGAAGAGATTTGAAAGCATTTGGTGTTTCTGGAAAGAGGAAAAAAAAAAAAAAGTGGAACCCTAGACAGAAAAAAAACAGCCATGGAAAAATAAATTGACCATAATTTGAGCTATAATTAGAAGTCTTAAAAAGAAGCCAAATGGGCAAGTTGAAAAGAAAAATGTGCATCTTGAATTAAAATACCTTTATGGAAGGATGTGCTTGGGGTTACAGTGTAGCAATGTCATTCAGGACATTGTGGTTCTATTTCTGCTCTGGACTTTCTGGGTGATAGCAGCCGAGAAACTTAACCCATATTTGCCTTGATGGTTCATTTGTAACATTTGGTGGTATTTTGAGTCTTGGTGTTTCATAGTGCTTGTAAGCAAAAGGAGATGATAGAAGTTATTTAACTAGAAGATGCTGTGTCACTGCAGTGATGACAGCTTTTTGTTTAATATATTGAAGAGAGTTCATATCCTTTACAATATTAGAATCATTGTGAACCTGCAAAACTGTATCCCTAGGGAATCAGGTGTGTGTAACCTGCAGCCTCAGTAGCCTGCAGCTTCAGTAAGGGAGCCTACTTCAGAATGAGTTGAAAGGTAAAGGAAGAAAAGAGTGCTTCATGGAGAGCTTCACAGAGAAGGACCTGTGGTCTGCCTGCTGATGCCGTCCGTGCACATTGCACGTGACTTGGAAAGCAGCAGATTTTATTGCATACAATCTGCTTGCTAGTTAAAAGCCAGTCTGAAACCAACGGCTCTGAGTTGAACTGTCTGTGATCTGGATGGGGGGAAGATTCACATCTGTGAGGCTGCATCTGCTGTGATGTATAATAGGAAGCTCACAGGCTGCACGATGTGATCGGTGGGAGACTAGGGCACTCCTGCTGCTGCCTGGAAAATCCACATGTGCAGCTTTAAGCTACTAAATAAGCGTTGCAACCTACTGATTCTCCCATTTATGATATGGTTAGGGTTGGTGTCTTACAGATGGCTAGTTCCATCATTCCTGAATTCATAAGCCCACATGAATAAATTCAAATATTTTTATCTTTTAAAGGTGACCCACAACTCTTTAAACTCTCTTTTATGTTTACAGTTGAATTCCTCAGCCACTCTGATAACATTACCAATTTTCACTCAGCAAGTCTGCATTTTGTGAGACAAATGAGAAGTCTGTAATGTGCTATTCCTTCCTCCTGCAGTACAGTTCAAAATAAACCAAAGTTATTCTCTCCTGTTTTCACTACTGGTATCAAAACTGTCTCCAAATCAGCATGGAAATGTGCTAAGAGGTGAATTAAGACATGGATATTGGTGGCATTGGCATCTTGGTTTAGTCTTTGTATAGCTATATTAGCAAAAATAGACATTCCTTGGTGGCTGTTGTGCATCCGAAGGGCCAATACACCTTACACTTTCAGGAGTCTCAAAGTAGGAGGTAGCTGTTAATAGTATTCAGGACTCTTTTAATGCACCAAGTATATTCATTGTATATGCATTTCCATTTGAAAAATGATCAATTTGAATGATCCTCTGCATTTAAAAATTCCCCTGACAATTTGACAACCTGATCACAATCTCACAATATGGTATTTATCCCAGTCTGATGAATTTGGGACAGATGCTGTGGTTAAAACAGAATGGTCAGGCTTTTGGGTCCATTGACTAACATTTCCTTGGTAGTCTGAACTGTGGGCCACTGGTGAGAGTTCTGTTCACTCTCCAATGCCCACTGTGATACCCATATACATTTCCCAAACCTACTTTGATTTCCATTGCTATCTCTGTTTGTTACTAAAGGAAACCACCAAATTTCACTACTGCCATCCACATGTCCATCACTGAGGACAGTATAGCTTGGGAATAAGCAGCAAAGAACTATGGAACAGAAATGCTTTTGAAAAAGGTAACAACCAAAGAAACCTTGACTACTGGAAACAGAAAATTCAGAGTTGGTTGAGTTGCAGCAGAAGTAATGAAGTGTGAAATGTGCTGTTCCCAACCAGTGTGCCATGCTGCTTTAATTTACGGAATATATAATTATATAACATTAACATTCTGGTACATCAGTCTGTGACAAAAATTGAAATGAAAACAGACAAATACATGAATCTATTTATAAGACAATTATTGAAATAGCAGTGGATAAGACTTTAAAAAAGTTCTTTAAGATTATGCCTTATTAATTAATTATTTTTAAGATTAAAAAAAATTTAAAAATTCTTTAAGATAATGCCTTTAGGATCCTTTGATTCTGTGCCCTGGTAAATACTTGCATGCTGTTGCAAAACAACTTACTTTAGTAACCCTTTACTAAACACTTGGCAGAAGTCCTTCCACTATACTGCTAACTTTATCTGAACCCTATGAACATAATTCTAGGGATCTGCTTAGTGATCTGCTTTTGAATTTCAGGGGTAATCTACATGGGAGATTGGTTTTTCCAGTGGACCATGATCCATTTAGACCAACATTCAGCCTTTGGCAGTGGCCCAAATGAGCTGGTTAACCAGATGTACATTGGTACAGCAATTACAATGAAAAACACCACATCCCATCACTCCAGGCATCTGTGTTAACCACAGAGTTGTTAGAATGAGAGATGCTTTTTTATTTCATTTGGAAAGAGATGACAAATGTTTACTGTTATTGGCTCCCACTGTATGATTACAGGGGAAGAGGAGAGAATCCTAATCTTCTGCAAGCAAATTTGTCCTCTGAGACTCTGTTAGGTCCCAAATTGACCTACCATGATTGTGGTGTAGTTCAAGTATTTTTTATTTAAACTATTTTTGAGAAAATCCACTGAGTCTGGATTGCTCAGGAGACTCTTAATGGTGTCTTGTCATTTGCTTCCATGTAGCTGAGGCCAGAAGTAAGCAGATGATTAAAGTCAGATTGGATGGTTTAGGAAATGAATATGCTTTTCTAACATGCCCCATGCACTGTAATGGACAAGTCTTCTGGTCATAAAGCTGCCACCAGGGTATCCACTCTCCTCAAAAGGCCAAGCAACTTACTTTCCAAGATGGCTCAACCTCCCCTCCTCCTTGGATGTGATGCTTCCTCTTAGGGTCAATTTAGGAGGCTGGGAACTGCATTGTTTGGGCTTTCTTTTTTGCTCATACCTTACAGGTTTTTCTCAGCTGAAGAATATATAAGTCCTTAGACTTTGTTTTGTTGTGTTTTGATTTGGGTTTTTGTGGTGTTGTTGTTTGGTGGTTGGTTTTTCTTTTTTTTTTTCCCAGAAGATATGTATTAAAAATCAGATTAGCTTTGATCTTTCTACTACTTGATAGGGACCTAAAGCGAGCCCATAGACAACCTAGGGGATACAGAGTGCATGTTCATGATCTGGTTGGGTCAAGAGGTGACCTTTCCAAGTTCCTGTCTCCAGAGGAAGCAGAATTGTTTAGTCTCTGGAGTGATAACAGGGCGGTGCTGAGACAAACTAATTTTGGTAGCTTCATGCAGAAAAAACCTCCTCTGAAACCTAATGACCTTCTGTAGGGGTAAAAGGCTTTAGGCATGAAGATACAAGCAGAAATCAACAAGATTGTCATCTAGGGAGTGGAGAGAATACAGAAAAAGAAACAGCTAGAATACTTTGCATGTTTAACTAAGAGATATTATTTTGACATAGAAGCACAGTTGACAGAGCAGGTAAGGAATGATTTTCAACATACTGCAAAACTGTATTTAAAACACAGCTCTTGATCCTTCACAAGGAAAGAAAAAGGATTTTTTTTAAGGAATACCTAATGGTTAGAATGTTGCACATCATTAAAGACATTGAATCAATGCAGCATTAAATTCTGAGAATCGTGAAATAGTATATTACAAGGAGGAGGAAACTGGGGAGCATAGTAGGAGGTTGTGCTGAATTTGAGGAAGAGAAATTTCTGAGAGGAACAACAAGAAAGTCACATTATTGAGATTATGCTGAGGAAGATTGTCAGACTTGTATGGTTTTGTGGGCATAATATTTGAAGAGGTGGATCTGGTTTAAAAAACAAAATAAAGCACTGTTTATAATGTTTTTATGAACAGGTAGCTTTCTTACATGTACAAATCATGTCAGCGTTCAAATGAGAGTGGATGGCAGACTGGCATGGGGATGTTTGGGAACAAAATTGGTCTCTCACCTTGGCCCACAAAATTTCTTAGAAAAGTGTCTAAGTTGAATACTAATGAAAAACAGATATATGAGGTTTTCACAGATCATGCAGTGAATCCCTCTTCTCTGAAACAAAAGCAGAGCATAGTATTTATAGTCATACCTGGAAAATGGATACTGTTATTTTTAGTTGGCAATATGAATGGTTTGATAGCATATCACAAACATCAATTATACAATGACTTGTTATAGCACTAATTGGACATGCCATGTGGCAACCATACAGTTGCTGAAGGATACGATGATGGGATGGTAACTTGCTCAAGCAGCAACTGGCCCATGCACTTTGGTGGTGACCAGGAGAAATAAGTTTATTCTTACAGAGATGGTAAGGCTGCAGATCTGCAGGAATACAAGCCTATGTACTGATCCTGAGTAGCTGATCCATCTCTGAGAAGAGGAGATGACATAGTTCCTGTACCACTACCACTTTGGGGATGCTGATATAGGAGGCTGTTTTAATGCAGAGATGGGGACGCTGTGCCAAAGCAGCTAGTTAGAGAATGAGTTGCTGTGGGACTTCTCTAGCTGGTATTCCATGTTAGACAGGCAGTGCCAGGTCTTGCTGAAACTCCCACTGTGCAAGAGGCTGACAGATGCTTTGGACTGACACAACAATAATACCAACTTTTTATGATACGTGCGCCAGAGGAATTTGACATGGCCCTGAGCTATCTCAAGTCTTTCTATGTTCCATTTAAGAAATATTGACAAAATGGGCCACATTATCACTCAAGTCATTAATATATAACCTATAAAAGACCTGGGCAAAAATAATAAATAAAGGAAAAACTCTAAACCAAACCTATTTTCTGCTCCTATGCTCCTTCTGCTGGTTATGCAGAAGCAGTAAACAAGCCCTATTCCCAGAGCTGTGCTGACAGCACTGATGATGGTGGTGCACAAATTAGGAGGTAAACAAAAAGCCGTGTTAATTTCAAGCTCCATTAGAAACACAGGCAGTAAAAAAAAAAAAAATCAATGTCTCCCAAACAGAAAAGGTCAAAATTGGTAGGGAAAGAAAGTTGGTTTTCCGGTAGGTGTAAGACTTTCTAATTATTATGAGTTCTTTTAAATTGGGTGTGAGCAAGAAGAAGCTACTGGTCAGCTTCATGTTAATGACTAATGATGGAAAATTAACAAGTAGCAAAAATGGTTTTAAAATAAAGATATACTCAGCTTTGGCTCAGGTTGAAATTCTTGTATTTAAAGGCTGGCTTCTATTTTAAATTTTGCCTGTAGGTTCTGTGGATATTTGGTTACATTTATAATCTTGGCATGACACATTCGAGGGATCATTCTTTTGAAAAGTGTAATCATCACATTTCACTCTTTTTCTCTTCATATAGGCTATTCTTGGATCCAAATCCTTGGAGCCTGTTAGTTTAAATTTTAGGCTTTGTTGTGCATCCAGATTAAGTCTGGAAATGCATGTGTGTCATTTTGTTATCAAGTCGTCTAGCAGAGGATGACAGGAAGAACAAATGCTGCTTTGTATGTTTTGGGTTAATGGTGGTGTGTTACCTTCAGCTCCACTAGTACTCAGTGTTTATCACTTCATTTGATCTTTGCTTTGCATATTAAACTAAATTTCACAAGGCTGTGTTAAGTTACATACAGCAATGGAGTTCTGTGGTACGATGTTGAGAGCCAGTTCTTCAAACGTGAATGCACGTGCAAAAATCTTGGCCTATAAACACCACAGGGTATCACCCTATAGAGCAAAGCTGTTGGCGTGTGAGGATCTCATGGTCACAGGTGTTCTGAAAATTATTCTTCTTATACTTAAGAATTATAAATCCATTATACATACTCGGAGTTTGAAGACCATGTTTTATGTATAAAAATGAATCCATGTGATATTCAGATTGGTCTGAAATCACCGTCCACAAAAGTATGGTCAATATTTTTGTAACAGTCAGGGTCTCTGTGATGGAGCACAGATAGGAGATATAAAGTGGTCCCAGCTCAACACATTTCCTTCCAAACAGCTGCATCTCCTCATTGTCTCTTCATCTCATCCCTAAGACACAGCTTGCACTTCTAATTGTCATTCCCTTCAGTGGACATTAGCATGCTTGTTAAATTGGCCATTTGTGTCCCAGAACTCCCCTGCCTGTCCAGTGACTCACTCATTTTGCATGCCCTCAGGGAGCATGGAAATAGTTGTTTCTGTACTTTCGTCTTCTAGTCCTAAAACTGTTGTGCATGAAATTCACTCCTCCCTTAGTGCTTCATTAACCACTTAAAACTGCAGTTGTTGTTAGAAAGAAGTTACTTTTAGAGAGGAGGAAGTCTAAAAAGATGTTCTCTCCTATGAATTTCAACATCACCTTTGTTTACTTTTGTTTTTGCAAGTTACCAACCAGGTGCCTTTTTCCTCCCTGGCTGTGCTTCCTGCCAACCTTACCTGCCTGCCTCCTGTTCCTTAACAAAATCGCCACCAAAGAGACTTTCTCTACCTGACACTGTTGTAGTTAAGACATGAAGGTAGCATAGAGAAGTCAGCTCACCCATCCATAGTTGTGCTGAGACTATATTGCTAACAGCGGCCAGATCTTGTTTGGCCAGGAAAGTAAGCAGCAGTGATTTGAGGCTGTGGAGAAAGCCAATATGTTGAGTTTTCGGAAGTTCCCCTGATCTGTTTACTTTCATGTTCAAGTTTCAGCTCTCCAGGTTAATGACCACCCATTCTGAGAACATGACATTTGTATTTATTTCAGAAAACGATAACTTTTGTCTTCCTAAAGCAGACAATGTTGTGTTCTGTCAAAACTTCGGTTATAAGCAGCCTCCTGTCTGCAAATCTGAGGCCAAAACCCTCCCCTTGAAATCATGAGAAGCTAACTTCATTGAGTCTTGGGGTTTGGATAGCTGGATTTTGTGTCTGTCTGGTAATAAATTATGAACATCATGTGGAAAAAAAACTTTGGGAAACTAGCCCTCATGGCATCTAAGTAGTAATGACTTCAGTGAAGCTTGAGGGCATACAAAGTGCTCACCGCTTACTACTACAGTGAATTCTTTCACAAGGCTTTCCTCTTTTGCAGCATAATTAATTTTACGTTTCATTTACTGACATTGGCATGCACTTAGCTTTATAATATTAGTTAAAACTGGTTTATGATGTCAGTCTTATTTTTAGCACACTGAAAGCAGGGGAATAATTGAAGTGTGCTGTTGTACAATTTAGGGATTGTGGTGGACTTGGGGAGCTGAGGATGTGCCATTTCTGCTTCAGCTGGCCTGGAGGGAATAACTCTTCTCTTTAACATTTCATTGTAATCTTTCAGATGATACCTCAAAATGTCAGTTTGTGTCTCATAGCTTAAGTTAAGTTCCCAAAATAACTTCTGATGTACCTCAGAAGTTTAAAAATTAAATCTCAGTGATACGCACCAATAACATTTGACTCTGAAAGACTGTTGAACTTCAGCATGTAATTTATTTTGGTTTAGTTCTTTTTTCAGTTCTAAGATGTCCTCTGTATGTTAATACCAATGAATTAATTGGCTTTATAGGCTACCACAGGGTACTCTGCTGGTCTTGCTGAAAAGCCTTACCGGGTCATGGTGTTATATTCTAGTCTTAGGAACTTTCCAGGAAGATAATGAATTAATAAGTATTTTGTCTCAAGTTCTCTTGCTTTATATGATCACACTTTAGTTCTGAAATGGCTATTTTTTCTAATTAAAGGATTTTTTAGCTTTTCTACAAAGAATTGAATGTGTTAGGAGTTCAGTCAAGCATTGATTAGAATCTGGTTTGTGGCTCACAATGAATTCTACAATCTTCCTTAAATCTCGTGATGACTTGGAGAAAGGGACATTCATAAACGTTTCCTATCAGGAGTGATTTCTCACCAGGACTTTGAAGGAGGAAGAACAGTCTGAGACATCTACACGTGAATGACATCCTCCTTGACTTGCCTTCAGGGAAAATAATGTGTGTAGATCATAAGGTTGGCTCCATCTTTTGAGTTCATGGAACATTTTCTTTTGTATTTGCTTTTCCTGATGAGATAAAGGAACCACTGGGTAGTACTGAAACTTGGTGCATAAGGATGCGTAACAAACAGAGCTCAAAGAGCAGTAAGCCCTTCATCAGCTGAGCAAGTCAGTCCATGGGCTGAGCTGATCTTACTCACACTTTTTCTGTTAGAAGAATTAGTCATTTGTCAGAGTAATTCTGAACTCTGGCTATGAAACAGTTTTTCTGCTGAAAGCTATCTTTTTTTATTGCTATCCCCATCTGAAATATTTTAAGCTAATGAAACAATATGATTGTTTTTATCTCCAAAGTATTTAATTTCTACTGAAGACTTTCATACAGAAGAATGTAAATCTAAATCTGAGCAGTTATCTCTGCTAAGCTGCTTTTAAAAAATGAATTAGCTTAGTAAAGAACTGGCAAATATATGCCAAACATTTTGTGAGGATCGCTGATTGTGAAGTTTTGTTAACTGTGCTTTCTCCAAACCTGTACAAAAATAGCAACTTTGGAAATCATGAAGCTGTGTCTTTTTCACAACTGAAGCTATTATGAGACTGCAGGCAGCATTCTCATTCCCTCTCTTCCTCTTTGAAAGCTGAGCATCATCTCAGCAGTGTGAGGAAGGAGCAAGTGTGGTGCTTAGTATGAGTGGCTGCTCAAGAAATAGGTACTATTGCAGTTTGAAGCATTAGCCAGCAATTAGGGTTTGCAGCACTGAGTCTCATTCTGTTTTCATTAATGAGATCGTTAACAAAGATACGATACAGCCTTTTCCATGTAATTCAAGCAAGTAAAGACTTAAAGTATTTCCAGGCTAGTATTACTGTCTTTATGAACCTGCCTCTGTGGTGCCTGTAAGCAGAAGTAAAATGAACTGGAGTCTTCAGGAAACTGCCCCTGACAAAGGGGTTTTTTTCAGGCCTGACTCTTGTGGACATAGGAAATCTAATTTGCTTTTTTTTTGTTCCAGCTTTTCATAAGCTCCCTCCCTCCCTGGAAGCTTTTATGTACTAGCAAGGTCATTCCCCATTGCTTCAGTTCCACCTTCCATCACCCATGTCTGACTGATGGTATCACCTATGGTCTTCCTTGGGAAGAGCTCTCTGAGACCCACCGCAGAGTTACCGAATGGTGTCCTTCAGATCCCACCTGATGACTCTATCTTACTGGCTGAAAGTTTGCCAGCATTTGAGCTGCTGAAGTGTGCTGACTGCTTGCTGTTTGAACAGCCAGTATCTCACTGTTTCTTTATGTCTCTGCATCTGTTGTGTTCATCTTGTCTTTGGGTATGTCTGTACTGCTTGCTGCAGCACATTGTGGAGAAACAGGGAGCTCAGGGGAGTCCACCTGTAGGAGGAAAAGCTTCATGCTCTGCTACCATAGCTCCCTTTCTTGAGCCAGCTCATTTGAAGTTGGATCACTGTTGGATACACTATGCTCTAAGCACACAGACTTTCTTTTTGGATTGCATTGGGAATGCACTTGGCATGAGAAGTAGGGGAATGTTTTAATTACTAACAGGTAAATATGTTTTCGAATGAACTAGACAAGCAATATATTTGTATACATTACAGAGCTGCCCTATGACAGGAAAAGTCATAAAATACCAGGTGGGAAGGGACCTCAAGGATCATCTGGTCCAACCTTTCTTGGCAAAATCCCAGTCTAGACAAGATGGCCCAGCACCCTGTCCAGCTGAGTCTTAACAGTGCTCACTGTTGGGGAACCCACCACTTCCCTGGAGAGACTGTTCCAATGGCTGATGGCTCTCATTGTGAATTTTTTTCCTGTTGTGAACAATCAGAATCTCCCCAGGAGTAACTTCTACTCATTACCACTCGTATTCTTCATGTGACTCCTTTTAAAAAGGGAGTCTCCATCTTCTTTGTAGCTGCCTTATAAATGCTGGACCATGGTGATAAGGTGTCTGCTAAGCCTCCTTTTCTCAAGGCAGAACAAACCCAAATCTCTCAGCCTGTCATCACATGGCAGCTTCCCAGTCCTTTAATCATCTTTATGGCCCTTCTCTGGGCCCTCTCCAGCCTGTTGACACCTTTTTTGTATAGTGGGGCCCAAAGCTGGACTCAGTGTTCCAGGTGTGGCCTGATAAGTGTTGAGTGGGATAATGACTCTTGATCTCTCTGTTGATGCCCTTGTTGATGCACCCAGCATCCTGTTGGCTTTCTTTGTCACTGCAGCAAACTGTGCACTCATACTGAGCTTGTTGACCACCAGAACCCCCAGGTCCTTTCTACAGAGCAAGCCAGGTAGATCCCAGCCCCTGCTGCACACCTGTATTATGTTTTCCTGGGTGCAAGACCTTAAAATTCTCCTTGTTGAACTTAATCAGGTCCTTGTCAGCCCACACTTCCAGCCTATCCAGGCCTTCCTGCAGGATGGCTCCCGCTTCCAAAGTGTTCACTTCCCTACTCAGTTTTGTATCATCAGCAAACTCCATCAGGGTGCAGTTGACCCCTCATCCAGATGACTTATGAAGATGTACTATGTTGGAATTCACCTTTTCTTCCCTGGTGGGCTGCTTGGGCCTTGTCTGATTTGTCTTGGCAGACTTTTAGGACACATACAGTGTAAGTGCAAGCTCCCTCCCTCTCTAGCAGGTCTTATAATAGTATAGTTATTAAGAGTATAAAGTAAGAATTTTAGTTTCTCCACTGATTGTTGTTGCAAAAAGAACATTAGAGGACGATCTCTTAATGAAACTGCTGGTTTGGGGTTTCCCTGTCTCTTGTGTCTTTTGATAAATGTATTATTTTATAGAAATTTCTGCTTTTTTCTCCCTCATGGTGTTCAAATTAGACCTAAGAAATGCTGATCTGCTGCTCTTCAATGTTAATTTGTCTTACTAGCTTGCTAGAAAAGCAAAGGGGAGGGACAGAATGTAAAAGCTTGACATTTGAGGATATTTTCCAGCTCTTTTTAGTTGTTGTTTTGTGTTGCCTTTGTACCTGCCACCCCTGTGAGAACATCTGCGTGTGCGTAGCAGAAGGCAGTGGCTGTCCTAAAAAGCCTGCCTGCTAACCAAGACAAATGGTAGGAAGCATCATCTGAGGATTGCTCCTTGGAAGATGAGGCACGGCGGCACTGAACCACATGCTGTAGGTTGCATGGGATACCTGTGCTGAAACTGGGACTCAACACCAGCTCGGAGCTCCTCCAGCCTCTGTTCCTGAAGAAGAGTCCTCCTCTTAACAGTTTTCAAAACGCTATCAGGTGAAGCAGAATCTGTGTGGGCAAAACTGAAAGCAGTGTCGAGGCACCTTCCCCACCTCTGCACCTCTTTTGAGAGCACTAATGAGACCTACCAGCCTTTTTCATCCAACCTATCCACTGAAGACGGGAGACGATGTGATTTATTAGCTAGGACCAGGATGGATAGCATCATAAATCTCTTCTAGACGGCAACAATTAAAGTTGCCAGGGCTCTCTGCTCTGCCACATGGAGTCCCCGGGACTCTGACCAGCTTTGACTGGCTAATTCTGCTAAATGAGAGTGTTGAAATGACCGTCTGGATTTTATTAATAAGTGTATAAATCTGAACTATAAGGGGAAAAAAAGATGAACTGGTGCTAGTATATCTGTGACATATACTTAATAATAAAACTTAAACTCTTATACAGCCTGATACAAATTACTTGCTCTACTGCGCCAGTTCTGCCACAGCTACACTTTTCATTTTTGCGATACGCTCTGCGGCCGCTCGGCTGGTAAGTGCTGAGAAGGGAGAGTAATAGATAGATAGATGCATCTGGTATTTATAGAGGACTGTTCTAATGGTGCTAAAAAAGTGATGTGCTCAGCATTCCTTGCAGCTGCAGTTGCCTTCGTGTCAGAAATCCTATCAGGAGGGTTGCTGGTTTCCAGAGTAATTAGAACCCTGAAGCAAATAAACACCAAATGAATTCTCTTCTTTTGAAGTTATCTTTTTTCCCCTCTTTTAAATAGCCCTTCTCTGGTATAATTATGTACCAGTCATTACAACATTAAAAATCATTTTAAGTGAATGAATGCTATTTTTGTTGTTGTTCCTTGCTAATTATTATGAACTAATTGTAATTTAGGATAGTCTAAAAATCTCATTTCACTGCGGAGTGGCTACTGACTTAAACTGCTTCCCACCTTCATCCCAGGGAGAGGCAGCAGCTCCAAGTCAGGTTCACCTGAGCCAGTCTGGTGGCTTGTGGCACATGTGGGTGGAGTGCAAGTTGTTGCTCAAAGCCGTTTTGATAAACTCCTGCCCTTCTAGCGTTTGAGCCATAGGTTAAATATAAATTCACAATACTGTGTGCTTGCCACCAGGGAAGTGATGACAGAGATACTATATGATAATGTCGGGAGGTAATAGCCTTCCTATCTGGCTTTATGCAACTGTGTCTCGGATAATGCATTGAGCCCCGAGCAGCTCATTCCTGAAAAGATACTGGCAGGAGTTCAGAGGACGGTAACAACCCATCCAGTTGTCTGGGGAGGTTTTGACTCTAAACTGTGGTATCTTCACTGTTTATCTTGGTTATTAGTTTTGCAACAATTGTGGCTTTAGTCAGATGTTTTGGATTTGTGCTCACGTATGCTGAGTTACGCTATATAGGCACTGGTTCATCGCTGTGTAAACTCTGTGGCCTGGCTTGCACTTTTTGGCTCCTGTATTCAAACAGGTTTCAGAATTAAAAAATAGAATAATAAGAATCAGTTACAGCTTCATAAGCAAGTATATATTAATTGACATTGACTGGTAATGAGGTATGAGAATGGAAAACCCACCACACCTCTCAGATCACAGCTTGAGTTTTTAAGATTGGCTGTTAGAAGAAAAATGTCTTTGTGCTCACAAATTGAGCACACTCAGCTCAGAGTTACTAGCACATAATAAACACAGAAACATCTTGTGACACTTTCTTTAATGGACTTATTCTTTAGACTAGAACCACAGCTTTTATAACTCAGATTCTCAAAATGCCTTTTATAACATTGTTTCATAAAGAGCCTGAGCTTCTGTTGTCCTGCAATAGCAATACTGTCCTACCACGAGGACCAGGATGGCAGAGCGCTCTGGCCGTAGCCTGCCATGGTCACGGAAACACCCGAGGGGGGTGCAGTGCAGATACTAAACCTTCAGGTCATTCCAGTATTTCTAAAATGCAGTTTAAAGTGGAATGCAGGAGATACTTTTATAGCATTGTCTGTGCTCAGGACTTCCCTCCTTTCCTCACCCCTCTTGCAGTTATTTTCGGGTGAGAGAGATTTATGGCAATAGAGCAAATTGCCATGTTAAATCTGAGCTCCACTTTCCAATCAGTCGTCGCTGAGCAAGGCCATATATACACAAATACATAGGGGAAAGATAAGCCAAATCTGCTAATGCTTAAAGTCAGTGCATCTGTGGTACAGCACATAAAATCCTCTAAGGAGAATTACGATGTTGTGAATTATGACTGTTTTATGCTTGAATGAAAGCATCCACTTGTAGGTTTAAGGGACACAACCTCCTACACAGTGAGTTCATTCTTTAGGGTGATTTACCTTAATTTTCCTTGGTGTTTCCATGCTTTGGATTGGAGCTCATGTACTCTGAATT
Source organism: Chloroceryle aenea (assembly GCA_013399075.1). Classification (NCBI taxonomy): domain Eukaryota; kingdom Metazoa; phylum Chordata; class Aves; order Coraciiformes; family Cerylidae; genus Chloroceryle; species Chloroceryle aenea. The sequence goes on along the minus strand of VWZY01011989.1, from coordinate 781,069 downwards.
ATAGTGCATGGGCCTTGGGTCATCTTTTTCTGAACCCTGTATTTTATCCTGACTTTTTTACCTCTTGGCTTTGAAAGGCATCTCCTGAGGAAAGAATGTGGTTTTGTGCTTGTGATACATCTCAGATGCTATTTAGATAATGGTTTCTTGACAAGGAGGTGCTTGTGCTTTCTTTGCTATCTTTTGTTCCAATTGTGATAAATTTGTGCTGTATAACAGTGAAAATAAACCCCCTGTTAGTTTCTTTTGAAATGAGCTTAGGAGTGTACCATCCAAATGCCTCATGCAGTCAGAGAACCCCTTAACTCTGTGGCACACACTTCTGCTGATCCAGGAGTTTTTAAGCAAGGAAAGCAAGATATGCTTCATAGATGTGTATCAGGCCCAAAAAGGAAGAGGGAATCCGTTTAGAGGGGAAAATTCTGTTCCCAGAAAAAAATGAAATTACTGCAGAAGCTCTTAAAATCTTGCAGTGGCCTGCCAGGCGGCAAATCCCAGAAAGATATCTGATCACAAATAGCACTGGTATGTCTGGTACAGGCTTCTGACTGATAATTCAGTCAGCTAGATAGAAGTGAAGATAGAAGTGAAGCAGAGGTAAAGAGTCTAATCATCAAAAAACCACACGCTCACTCATCTACTATCTCACATCTGTGAAAAAACGAACACAGAAGTTCCCTTAGAAGTTCCCTTAGAGTCATAGTAAGCATGAAAAACTAGTTTCCTAACCCAGAGACAGGTTAACAATATAGAAAAAGAAGCTTTTAATTAATTTTTGCTCTCAACAACACATTAACATTTGAACAATTTAGATGCAATTAATGGGATGAGAGAATAATTTTTAAAAAGCCAGCCTGTGATACTGCACTCCCTGCAATTCTTTCTTAATGCTAAATAAACACACCGGTGAGAAACTTGTAATCTGCAATTATTGCACCGTTCTAGAAAGAGCAGTGTGATAGCCAGTGCCAGGTAGGCCCTCAGTGAATAAACTGGTTATTGTACAGCATCACGCAGTGCTGCATTCTGTCAGTCTATCAAAGGGGGATGCTCAGTGACAATGTAGATTTGGTAAAAAAAACATCATTCCAACCTGTTCTGGTTTGGGTTTTGGGAGATGGAGAAAGGAGAGGGGAGGGTTAGCAATGTCTGTCACAAGAAAAAAGGCAATGAAATGCAACCCTCTTTTAATTAAAGGCTCCCACAAAGTAATTTCCCCCTTTATCTTGTGATAATATGCTTTTGGCAGAAAGAGTAATGCGAAGAAAACACTGTTCCTTATAGGCAAAATCAAGGAGGGCAGGCAAATTGTGTTCAGTAGCAATTTGTTGGAGAATTTGTCATTTGTTTTTAAAGAATACTTGGAACTGGATAGCAGGGGCAGGGTATTTTGCCTGTGCCTTGTGAATGTCAGCAGCAGTGGGGTTTGAAAACCTTTTAGAGGAGCCTGGGGATAGTCTCCCATGGGAAATTATGGAAAATACCTGTCAGTCTTAATGGAAACTCATCATTCCTAAAGGAGACTAATGTGCTCTTTGGAAATATATTTTATCAGCCTTAAGTCCTCTTTGTGGTAACATAAAATAGAGTAAATACAGTTGAGGAAGTGAAATCTTATTTATAAATGTCTCCCCAGCTTGGAGAATTTAAAAAATGAGCTACACAGGTTCCCTCTGGATATTTGAACATAAGTGTAAATAAGTACCAAAAAAATGCACGTGCGCAGTCCCCCCAGTATTTATAATTTCTGATACATTTATTCCTTATTATCTGCCCATTTGTGACCAATGGCCAATACACTTTATTTCCATTTCCCAGCCCAATAGTGCATTCCCTGTGAAAGGACCTTTTATGGGTGTATGGCCAGGAAAGGCAGGGCCCCTTTTTTCCACCGCTGGTTAGATACAACTTTCATCTATATCCTTAGAGGCTTTAGAGATGTGCACCACTCTTTTACGTGGGATGGCAGAAAATACAGCGTTGATGTAACTGAATTAATATATCATGTCTCTCATTGTAGGGTCTTCTGTGCAATATGCTCCAGGAAGGAGAAGGCAAAATGCAGCATCCTGTTGAGTGGAGAGGCTGACTGACCCTGGTGTGGGTCTGCAATTAGTGAGCAATAGCCAAGAGCAATCGTGCTGCATCTGACACACAACACAGGGCGTTCCAGCCAGAAGAGACACATGCACAGTGCTAGGGAACAGCTGACGGCAAGCCTTTCTGGAAGAACAAGCTGTAACACAGCAAAACTTAATCAGTGCTGTCCTCCCTCTTTCCTGCTCTGTATATCTTTATTTCTGCCTTGTGCATCTGCCACTTCTATTGAAGACATTATTTGAGACGTTAATGTCTAAACCAGGGATCCTACAGAGGAGTCTTGCACTGTGATGGATTTAGGTGGAGGCACTAAGCGTTAGGAAATGGCCAGAGGTTAGAAATGAAATAGTTGTTGTTACTGGAAAATCTGTTAAAACCAGAGGGAAGTGGAAATGTAAAGACATGAAGAAGTCTGAGTGCCATGCTGGTACCAGATTTTATTACCATACTGATTAGGGTAGGGTTAGGTTCAATGTGATAGACTACTTCGGAATAATTGCCAACCAAGTCCATCCCTTTTGTTTGCTGATCTGTTTGGGTCCCTTTTCTTGAATATCACTGTAATGGAAAAAAAATATTTTTTTTTATAAAACCCTAATCTTAATCCAGTGATTCCAGCAGCAGGTGAGTCGCTGTCACTGGGCTTGTCCTCCAACCAGGTTAGAAAAAAAACATGCACTCACATGTGAGAAGCTGGGGGAGGAAGGCTGTTTCTGACAGTAACTGTAATAAACCACCTAATCTTTCTGAGCCACAGCTCTAACAATAATTAAGCGGTGGATGTGTCCCACACTAATACCAGCTGGGGTTCTCTCTAAGGCTCTAGACAGATTTTTCACTGCAGAATTAGCTCAAGATGCTTTTCTCTAACTAGCATAGCTCAAGAGAGAGTGGCCTCAGTTCCAATGAAACCCAAGGTGCTTGTGTCCATGCTGTAACTTCGGGGGTCACACAGAAGCGTCCTTGGTGCTACTTTAAATATTTGGACATCCCTGATGAATGAGGTGCAGTGCTGTCCAATTGTTTGCACGTGTCACAGGGTGACAGCAGGGATTGCTTTAATTTTTAGGGCTGCTGCAGCCCTGGTAGGCTCCAGTGGCTGCCCTTTCTGTTTCCAGAGGATACCTTGTCACACTGCTGGACTGAACTGGGAAACAGCTGTTCTGGCAGAGGTTTGATCTCCTTTTCAAAGTCTTCCTCTCTCCCCTATCCTCCAGATATGCACAGTCTGGCATTGAGGTGATGATGGATTTCGTGGAGTGCAAACCAACCGGGAAGAACCTCTTCAAGCTACCATTGCTGCTGCTTTCACTGCTGCCCTGAGCCTGGTGATGCCTTTGTGAATCTTTAATACTGATCCACAGTGCTCTGGGTTTTTTCTTCTCTTGGATCAAGGCATATTCTGACCTCTCTTCCCTTGCAAGGAAAGAGAGGACAGGCAGAGACTATCCAATCTGAACCCCTACTAGAGCCTTCTTCCCATTTCTTCCATATAGCTCTTTCCTACTACTGCATCTGGACTTCAGGCCTGGTACCTTTGATTTACTAGTCATCTATCCACATGAAGCAATCACCTGATTCTAAGTCATCATTACCACAACCACCAGCTGGCATCTCCCTCAATTTCTCCATTTTTAAGAATGTTTGGCTTGCATCTGATTTTGTGAAAGGTGTTTCCGTTTGGCCTTCTATTCGTATTTTAAGTCTTTCCAGGACTGCTTCCCTTCACAAGTCTGAGGCATTTCTGGCCATCTACTAGAAATTCCAGAGGAATGAGGTACAGGGTATCTCCTCCGCTTGAAAGTTATCTTGCAAATTCTAAAAGTCCTTTTAGGAGCAGATCTTCTTTTTTTTTTAATGAGCCTCATTACATCTAATTTGTTCAGATTTTTGTGAGCTGCCATATGGCATCAATGGAAATGTGGTGAAATGTATTTATCATCTTACAAAAATGTATATAAAGAAGTCAAACACATACAATTAAAAGCATTCCCTTTAAGATACATTCTTACCAATTAGTCAGTTGGAGCTTCTACACCACATCTTATCAGCTGGCTGGCAGGGGACAGCTTGAAGTTACAATCACGAGTCAGGATAAGATATAAAGCAAGTGTATCAGTAGTGCCATTTCAGGTATCACAAACTGATTGAGATCTTGAAGATACTGAGTGAAATGTTTCATTCTTATCTCTTTGGAAAATCTCTCTTGCCACAGAGGAGAAAATGAGGCAAGATGGAGAAGTGTTTCTTTCCACGGTGCAGGTAGTGGGCAGCCATGACATGGTACAGTCTGGGTTTTTCCCACCAAACTTCATTTCACGCTTGGAGTTGGGAGACAAATCCCTTTTAAGCCACCGATTCAGGCAGGCTTCCAGAGGCAGTATTCTTCCTCCTCTGAATGTACAGTAATCAGGTTCAAAGCTTAGGACGGCATTTATTTAAATGCTTTCAATTTGGTGGGATATAAAGTCTAGCTCTGCAGCCTAGCAGAATTTCCTTGGCCAAGAACATGGCTTCTAGGGAGTGAAGAGTTATGTGGAGAAGCCAGGCAGACCTCTGTTTCAAAGTCCTTGCTCCACAGCTCTCACTTTATGAAAATGTTTGATGCTGCTCCTTTGCCCAAGATTTAGATCAGTCATTTCTCATGTTAAAAACACTCTTCCTAAAAATCAATTAGATCATTCTTCATTCATCAAATAAGGAAACTCGTAGATTTATTTTTTGTTCCTTTTGCTGTGACTGTTACATAAATTCATCTGTGAGGCTGGGCTTGGAGCAGGTCTAGTGAGGATCAGATGCTCCTCACCTAGTGCCATAGACATGTCCATGGCTTCAGCGAGATCCCCATCACAAGTTTCCACCTAACACAGCAGTGGGAATATTTAGTAGACAGGCTCCAGTTTTGATCTGTTTCTGTAGCAGTTTAAGGTGGTCTGGGTGGAGGCTACCAACTTCTTGCAAGTTCCTGACTCCTCTCTTGGGACTTGAACAGCCGTGTGAAGAACTGATGAGCCGAGCTGGTCTAGCCAGAAACCAGTTACTTTAATGACTAACCACTACCAGAGCGTTAGAGTTTTTGTACGGTGAGACATTTGTCATTCAAATGACAACTCTTCACATCATGCAGATACGTCCTCATATGCTCCGTGCGCACAAGCACACACACTCATTCATGTGCCGTCTGAAGGATGTAACTGCAGCTTTTTACTAAGATCTGACCTCCTGGTACATGGTTCAACTTTTGTGTGAGCAACAGAAAGGAGAAAAGCCTGTCCTTTTTGAAAGGGGGCACCTTTTGTATCTGAGCTTTCAGGAACTGGTGCAAAAATTCCAGCTGTTTCCAGACCGAACTGCTACACGTGCAGGGTATCGGTGCAGGAGCAGCGTGTGCTGAACTGGGCCCCCTTGCAAATCTGCGGCGAAATATTTACTGTGGGGCTGACCTCATTTGGGGTCTGGTGGATCCAACTCCAGTGGTGGAGTTATTTAACCATATACACAGGGAGCACTGTCAATTCAGTTTGCTTCCCAGGGGTTCTCTGTATCCCCAGTTGCTCCTGAGGTGGACAGAGTAGACCAGCTGCTGGTCCTGTCCATGGAGAAGCAGGCCTAGGTCTCTTCCCAGAGGAAGGCTGGGCAGGTCAGTGGTTCGCTCCATTCACAGAGGATGGTGTGGATGAGAGAGGAGCCTATGGAAGAGTGAGTGGTCCCTGGGGCAGGTCATTGGGCAGTGCAGCCCCAGTCTTCATGCGGGTCTCTTATTGTGGCATTAGAAGGCAAATAGGCAAAAGGTCTTTCCCTGTATATTTAGCAATTGCTTGCTGGTGCTAAGGAGACATTTTAGGGAAGGGGATGCTTTCCTGTACTTATCCCCCTTGTACCAAAGCTCTACCTGTGACTTTAGTAATAATTGTTCATGACTAGGGAGTGCCTTGCCTCTTTGGTGATGTTATTTAGCACAGACTTCAATTAAAAAAGGAAGCTGGAGAAAATAGGGGGTGGTTGCCTAGTAACCAACTGCCTTGAGATCTGGAAAGCAGAATTAAGGGTTAATTTTTGCAGGTGAAAGTAGAAATGTCTGGGGGTGTAGGTGGTGGATGTGTTAAGCTAGGAATATCTAGGACATGGTTCAGAAAAGAAGTAGAGTTCCCATTGGGTTCTTTCTCCAAATAACAACACAAGAAGAACGGTGTTTGTTTAGTTAAAATCCACGCTGATGGAAACTGAGAGAGAACGCAAACAAGATCACAGTTTGAGGGTGCTTCCTTGTGTGTGATATTTACATAATTTGCCACAGCATTGCAACATTTTCTATCTGTGCATCTTACTCAGAATTCAAAGCTTGCTTTAATAAGCAGCTCCAATAGCCTACAAAAAGTACATGTGTTCTCTGGGATAGCCTGATTTTTATGAAGTACACACAGGTGTCAAGAAGCCTGGATTAAATACTTTAAGATTTATTTTGAGAGAGCCGAGGTCTGTTACAGAACTTCTGGGGGCTTCACACCTCTGAAAATCAAGCAACAATTATGCATCTTCAAAACTTCCTATTCTACCTTATCAAGGGCATATTTTCCCTTCTTTAATGCATTTTAAGTAGTTTTAGAACTGGATAAACAGAGAGCTACTTTGCATGGAGAGAGATGTGTATACTATTTCATGGAAATATCCTTGGCATATGTCATTAAACAGTCTTGAACCAAAGAGCACAAATCTAGATGCAGAGCTGAGAGGCCTTTTGGGAGATCTGGGTGCCCAACCCCAGTAGAGGGAACAGCAGTGAAGGAGCCAAAAATGAGGCAAGTCAGATTTGAAGGCACCTAAGTGTGCTTCAGTCTGGATTCTTTTTTCCAGTGTCACCACAAAGAATGAAACTCGTCTGCAGATATGCAGATTGATTCCCTGTGAAAGGTAATCACGAGGCATCCTGTGAAATCTCTTCTTTGCTCAGTAACTGGTACACACAGTCAGTCTGCAATATGTGCTAGTTATTTTCTGTCTTGATATTAGAGTCCTTTTTTTTTTTAAGTGATAAAAAGCAGAGGGTAAAATTAATCCTTTCCACATGCTGTTATTTCTTTGTGCTTATCTGTATTATGACAGCATTTCAGAAGCCCTCCTTGTGGGCCAGCACCTCACTGCACTCGGTGCTTAATGAATACGGACTGCAATGACTGCAAAAGATTGCATGCTAAATATGTCAGAAAGCAGCAGGGAAATGCAACAAATAAATACGGGAGAAAAATAAGACAGTATCTCTCTTAAAATAAGCTACAATGCCAACAAATCCATCAAATTTTTGTAGACATCATGCTAAGGTAAATCTTTCTAGATATCTTTCAAGAAGATGGTAAGCTGTGACCTCGCAGGTGTTTTGAACAAACTCTGCTCAGAAGTGAGAGCGTTTGGGGAGAAAATCTAATTGTCTTCAGAGATTTTTTTGACTGAGTGTAAGAGGCTGGTGTCCCTGGCAGAGTTAGGATCAATAGCTCAGTAACAAATAAGAAATTATGGTTAAAGATAGGCTCTGCTCAGAGGGACCTTGAAAGTCTTCAGGCATTTCTCAGTCTGCTGCTGTAAATATAAATCCATTACCATCAAAGCAAGGAAACAGAAAATAGTTTTCATGGCAGCACTTTGAATGGAGGGGACACAAGGCCAGGAGAGTCTGTGAAGTGTTACAACACACAGCTGATGGACCCTGGCTCTCGAGATACTCACAAGCTTGGACAAATTTTCATTTGGAAATGAAAAATCTTACACGGGCAAGAGGGAAATACTGCCAAGACTTAAATATGTTTCTGATCTGTGCAAGATTGCCCAGATCCTTGGCAGACTGCTGTTTTTATTGTCACATTTTATGCTGATGACTGGATTGTTGTGCATCAGATTTGACATGCTTTGGGCCAGGTACGAGTACCTAAAGATATCCTAAAGCAACAGTTTTGTGTTAGGTGCATCCTGGAAGAAGAGGGCTGTGCATGTTTGGGATTTTTTCAGTGTTTTATAGTAAAGTGCTTTGGAGAGTGATTTAAATACTGTATCCCTCCCCTCATTCTGTTCCTGCTCAGAGAAGGATGTGTGCTGGGCTTGCTGTGCAAGATTCTACTTACACCACAACAACCTCTCTGTACAGAAGCATTTTCCTGGGGGATTACTGTATTTTGTCTTGGGATCTTCTCATCCCAAAGCATTTCCCTGGTTTTCCATTTCTGGTAATAAAGGTTTTTAAGTAAGCAGCTTGTCCCTGAGCAAGGAAGCAGCTTTGTCGGTGATCATAACGATCTCCAAGTATAAGGTGTGTGCAGCTCTGTTTAGGTAGGACCTACAGTCAGGAAGGTTTTTTTAATTAAATTACTTTGACCTAGAATGAGGTTTAATTAAATACTGTATTAAACAGACTTAAACAAAAAGGCATTTAGTAAACCACTATGCAAATTTCAAGGTAATTAAAATTTGAGATCTGTCAACTTTATACTATCTCTGTAATTGATGCTATATGTGAACAGATCAAATAAGTACTTTTTTTTATTATGTTTCTTTCTTTTTTTTTTTTTTTTCATGTGCAAGCTAAGCTTGCTAATGATTCCTTTGAATTATTTCTCTACCCGATCTCTTGGATTTATTATTAGAGTAGGTGTCTTTGGGGCTGTGGTAGTTACTGGCTGGTTTGGATGCACGAAGTCTTTCATAATACAGAGGTGACAGGGCATTCATTAAAGAAGATAAGATAAAGTGTTAACTGAAAACAACAAAGAAGAAAGGACTTCTGACTGGAAATATTGACTACTTGTTCACCTAGTTAGGCCGGAAAGAGAGGCTCAAGGGGAAAAGTATGTGGAACCAATAAAATAGAAGAATGTCCTCCAAGACTTTTTCGAATTGGAACTGGACCAACTCCGGTAGAACAGGACTGTATTCAGTCCACAAAGACAGCTGACTAACTTAATCTTTGAGACTAAGGTCAAGAAATCACTGAGCAATATTGATCATTTTCTAGCCAAGAACGACCGGCCCTTGCTCAGAGAGAGAATTAATCAGTACACACACATTGAGAGCCTTTAATAAATGCTTACAGCTAGGCAGTAGGGCCCCAGATGCTGAGGAAACTGGTATTGCTGTTCAAACTGGTAAATAAAATGGGTGCTGAAGGGAGTCTCCACCCAAGCCTTACAATGAGTCAAAACTGAGCATGATGTGTGGGACCCGCCTGTGTTCTCCTCTGCAGAAAATAAGGCTTAACAAAGCCAACACATTTCTGTATTGGTAGCATCTGTTCCTACTGCTCCTGCTCTGCAGCAGCTGATGCGACCCAGCTGTAGATCAGCATTTGTGAAGGAGCTGAGGATTATTTGCTCAATATCTTTTCAATACATCCTGTTGTGAACTCCACTGATTTCCAGGGAAGCCTCCTGAGGGCAATCTGAATGTTTCGAAAGCTGCCAGCTCTCCCTTTCGTTGTCCTCTGCATTGTCCTGCCTTCTCAGCCCTGCCACCCGGCCCCCCCACCTTGGGAATACATCCATCCCTAACCACCTCAAGAAGTGATTGTGGTTTTTGCTTTCAGAGTTGCAGTCTGCGTCACAGAAAATTATAAGATACCCACAGCCAGTTGAGTGGACAGGATTTAAGATGACCTGCAGAAATCTGGAGACAACAGAATATAACCACAGATAAAAATTACAATTAAACTTCTATTTTCTCAAAAAGAAAAACCATGTGAAAACAATGGGCTGTTCCGTTTACCCTCCAGATTACAAAAGAATAGAAATCACTTCTTATTGTCTCGAGTCCTTAAAAAAGACCTGCCTTTCTCAGCAGTTTTATAAATTAGTCTGACTTTGAAATTGTGGTATGTGGCTGGTTTCGAGGTGAAAAGATGAGCATTATTTGCATAACAAAATCACAAAGGGAGTGAGTATGCAAAATTTAATTTATTTAAAATGCACCCATCCGACATGCTGGCCACAGGTGCGGAAGATTAATAATAAAAATAGGCACCTACAGCATATAAATTAATAGCAGTGTCCAGAACTAAGAGCTTCCTTCCCCACACTCGGAAGAAGCTTTGGAGAAGGGATACGCAGCATGACTCGACCGTGATCGATCGTGCTGGAGCAGGGAGGCTGAGGACAGGCAGCCCCCTGCTCCCCTGCGCCAGCAGCTGACTCGCTGCACCCCCGGGAGCTGCTGCAGGGCAGGGTGGCTGAAGGAGCAGGGCTGGGTGGCAGCGGTGGCTCCATCAAATGAAGGACATTCTGAGTGTCTTGAATTCCAGTGACATAATTTATCACTTTTTTTGCTCAATCTTGTCACTGCAGTTGGTTGATGCAAAATGGATGTCAGCAGCATATTTGGTAGTTTCAGGTTGTTATTAAAACCAGGGTTTTTTCCTGTTACGAGCATTGGTGACTGCAATGTTTGCAACAATGCCACTACATTTCTGACAAAAACTTGTCGAAGAGATTATGGTTTATGATAGTTTCATATGACATGGTTAGTGATATGGTAGACTTTAAAAGCCCAGAGTGAGACGCCCTAAATTCTTCCTGCAGGCACTCTTAATTCCTAGTAGATGGCTTCTGAGGCTCCTACCCAAGAGGGAGTACTTGGCCAAGGAACGGGGCAGGATGTTTGAACTTGGTTCTGATGAAGAATAACTCTGGACTCATCTACTCTAACTGTAGACCTAATGATGTGTCCTGCATCCCACCTAATTTAAATGTCTACCTCCAGATGAGATGAACTGCACACCAGAAAAGTCTATTGCTTTCCACTGGGGAAGAAAGAAGGGGAGCCATCGACCTCTTGGCTGTTCTCTGTAGACATCTGCTGTTGGCTAGGTGAAACTTGTCATAAGGGGACTGAATAATGGCCTGAAAACGTTAGTAAATAACTGTGCTCATGGCATTGAAATTAAATCTGTAAGGGGTTGTCCTGGGAGGCTTCATAACAGAGATTAAAGCATCTGAATATCAAAGTGTATGGGAAGAACAAAGAGTACTGTTATATTTTAAGTGGGTTTATAGTTTGACTATATGATTTGCAGGTATTAGTGGGTTTATTTTGGCTGATTTTTTTTATTTTTTAATCAAGTTTATCCCAAAATGAACATTTAAAAACTCCACAAGCAGCTTGGAATAGATAAGGGTTGTCTGTTAATTACCATTTTGCGTACTCTACTGCTACGTGATTCATTGATTTGGACCTCTCTTCCCACTAAAAATGTTGGTTGTGTCCATACTGCATCCATACTGTGGGATCCAGCACTGCTTCCCAGCACCCGAGTCTGGCTGCTTCTCAGCTCCATAGTGGTGCAAGATCCACATACTCCCTCCTCTCAGCAGACCCGACCACCTCGGGTTGCATACGGTGAAAGGCCAAGTAGGAGCGTATCACAGGATGCTCCAGTGGGCCCCTCAGGTGGCCAGAGAGAGAGGCTACAACCTGAAAGGCATCAGGTGAATAAGGGATGGGGAAAGGAGAGTGGTGCCTTAAGCATGATGTTGCTACACACAGGGATCTACTCAGAAGCAGCAGCCAGAGAAACATCAGTTACTGTCTGCCTGGATGTTACCAAATGGTGACAATCAATGTGTTCTGGCTAATGCTAAGAAACCCTGAAGCTGGGTAATTGTAGGAGCTTTCATCATTCTGATTCTGAGTCTCTTGCCAGGGAACAAGGAAGCTGGGGTGAAGGGAGTGTGTCTAAGTTGAAAGATCTCTTCTAGACAGAATTCACAGAAGGGCATCTCCACAGAAGAAAGTCAGAGATGGGATAAGATGCCCAGGGTACAACAGCAGAGCTGTCAGAGGTATTATGAAGATGATGGACCTCATAGCAACATTTTGAGTGCAGCAGGGAATCACTGGGCAGCAAGAGTAGAAGAAGAACAGATGGCAGGCAGAAAATGCGTGATGTGGTCAGAGATTGGAGGATGAATTTCCAAGTGTTGACAGCATATGGATTAATAGATCAGCAGGATCTAGTATCTAGATGCAGATCTATAGATCTTCATTGATAGTGCTGAGACCAAACAGTGTCGCTAAGAGAGCTGCTGAGCCGAACGGGAATTTAAGAAGCGAGGCAGCAGTGGAAGGGACTAACAGAGCAGTGCATACAGGTGGAATGAGGCTGGGAGAGATCACTCAGCTTAGACCCTCTGTCTTTGCTACATGCCCTCTGTAGCCAGGAAGAAATCCTGAGGGATGAGGCCAGAACAAGAGCAATAACCCTAATTTGCCATAAATCCTCTCCTCTTGGCCCAACTTTCTCTTCCTTATGCCAGTGGCATAACAGGAGCATTCCCTCAACCATCTTTTCAGAAAATGAAGAACAACTATGTTCACTGTGGAGGAGTATGAACTGTAGCTGATAGCACTCACGGAGGAAAATTGTTGAGGGTAGATTTGTGTTTTAGTAGTGCTGGGAATACACAGCATGTGATGCTGTCCAGATGCAGAGAATGACTTCTCATTTGTTCTTCATCTGGAAAAAGTATGAATGATAGTAAATATTGTCTGCTTCTGAAGAGATGTATGGCATGAGTGTAATGTGGGCTGCTAAAGAAGGTACAAGAGGAGAATATAAAATAAAACATGGGTGTTTATAATTGAAGAACATTCTTCCCCAGGGGATCATATCACAATTTTTTTTTTAATGAAAATTCAGTCAACTAGATATTTAGTTAGCCCAAGGAAATGTTTTCAGTTATCAATTAAAGGGAGTATGTCTGTCGCTTGAAGATGCCATATCTTAAAGTGAATCAGGATGTTGGGTAATTATCACTTCACTCTTTATTAAGTTGCTGATTTTCCTCCAGCAGTGGCTGTAGCAGCTGTTCAGCCACAGTCATTAACTTGTAGAGTAAAAAACCCCACAAATACTAGAACTAAGGTTTTTTAACTTAGTTTTCCAGCTGATATTTGAATACAGGAATCAGTAGGAATTTAATCCATTTGCTAAGTATGATTTCACATAAAGACAAATTTCTAAATATGAGTTGAGTTTGGGATGGACTTGGAGTCCCTTTCAGTGCTGCTGTAAACATCTGCATTTTTGAGTTTACATTAAAATTAGCCTCTCCTCCCTGTCTGACAGAAGCTCCGGTCCCTTATTCGTCAATTTGGCCCTTTGCTGGTCTGGATTCACTTAGTCCATGTCTCTTTTGTACTGGGGAGCCCAGCACTGGATGCAGCACCCGTGATGTATCTCACTGGTGCTGAGCAGAGGGAATGATCACCTCCCTTGACCTACTGGCAATGCTCTGCCTAATGCAGCCCAGGAGGCTGTTGGCCTTTGATGCAAGGACACATTGCTGGTTCATGGTCAGCTTGTTGTTCACCAGAAGCCCCAGGGCCTTTTCTACAAAGCTGCTTTGCAAGCATTTGGCTGAGGGGTTTACTGGTGCCTGGGGTTATTCCTCCCTGGAGGCAGGGAGCACTTTGTGCTTTCTTTTTGATGAAGTTCATGAGAAAAACAACAGGCTGTGAGACTCGCTGCGGCTCATGTTTGTTTCCTAAGGAGAAGTGGACAGAGAAGATTGAATGTTAAGTGAAATTAAAGAATCCATTTGTTTCCCATGGTATGATTAAACCATGTCATTCTCTAAACTGGCAGGCCAGGAGCTAGTTTGCTGAACTGCTAATATTTGGCTCCCACAATCAGATGTGAGTTTCTGATTAAGAAGCTTAAGCCTGGAAGTGATGGAAGTTTGTGGGTGCCATTTCATGAGGTGGAACGTGGGAGTGATCCATCCTTGTTAATGTAGGGTCATTTCTGGATGTAAAAATAATGTGGTTGGGTACCTAATTTTTGCCTCCTTTTTCTGCAAGTTTTTTCTTTCAAAAAGCTTAAAGAACACTTTCTTGTCTGATACACATTCATACCCAGATAAGCCCAAATGCAGTGCAGCTTTTCCAGAAACTGCATTCTCAACGATCCAGGTTTCCTGGCATTCACAGCCAGCACTCAAAGGCAGACTGACGTGTTCAGTCCAAGTGAAGGTGCTGTACATACAATGAAAGACCTCTCATTGTTCATAACCTCAGCTGCAAAATAGTATCAAGCAAGTGCAGGCAAGTTTTCCTTTGTGTGTTTTCAGCTTAAGTGAAGCTTGAAAATGGAGGAACCGAATTGTGATGTAGAGGAGAAGACTGAAAAAAAAAAGAGAAAAGGAGTCAAAAGGGTTATAAATAAGCATCCACTCAAGATTTAAGATCATTATTGTTAAAGATATTAAGATACATAGACATTATATGCTATTAAAGATTTAAATATTGATGTTAGGTAATAGTAGGGCCAGATGGTTTTCTGGGAATATCTGCTCTCCCAGAAAACTGTTTGGCAGGGCTAAAAGAGGTCCCTTTTGCAGACTGTCCAAATGCACTCAATAGTTTGTCATCCGAAAGCATGGTGAAGGAATGCTTGTTATTTAAAGAAGCTCTCATGATAAAATGGCTCAAAATCACTGATGGTCCTAGTAGGCCTTTAACTTAGTTCAGGGTGAGTCTAGGACGATGGAGGAACACGATGAATCAAAGTGTTTACTTTTGCCTGACCTCAGTAATTTCAGCTGAAATCAGATTTCATTCTTAGGTCACCTTCTATCTACAAATCCCCCCAAAATTACACACCAAGTCCATCGCAGTGTTGACAAGCCAGTTATGTTTCTGTTGGGTCTCTTTTAAACAAAATCCATGGTAAATCTTTATGTTACAAGGCTACTGTGAATGAAAAAATGTATGTGCTGTTGGCTGTCCTCAGACCAGAGTTTCTGTGTATTGTTTTGAAGTGTAATACAAAGCCCGAAGAATCAAGATTACTTGGCATGATAATGTATATTCAAAAAAAATGTTGGCTGGAGTCAGGACTTGTTTTTAACTGTTTGGAAGGGGCTCGGGGAAGGAGACGTGGAGCATACGGGGGATGGCTATCTTTCCCAGACAGTTGACTGACGCTGTGAAAAACCAAGTTCACGCACAGGAGGCATGACTTCACAGCTCTGCTTTTCACATGTTGCTGTCAGCAAATCTTTCAGAAGGAATCAGCATAGAAACAGGCGTGTTTGGTGCTCACCATTGATCCCACCCTAACACCATCTGGTGAAAACAAGAAACCCTGGGAGCGGTTTGTGCAAGTAGGTTCGGCAAACAAGTTATCACCTCACCTGCGGTGCCTCTAAAATGCTGCTCGGTGTCATTTTGTCAGAAGATAATGAGGAAAGGGAAAATATCTTGATACTATAAAAACCATATTCTTGTGTCAATGTACAACCTCATATTTAGATCAGGCTTTTCTTACCCTGTGAGTTTTTGATTAAATGAGTTATACAATCCTTAGGCAAAAGCAACTGCGTATTTTCTGTAAGTTTTTAAGTTCTGCTGTTTTTAGCATACATTCTGTTGAACTTCATTTCCGTTTGCTGAAAAGCAGGGGATCCATTTAGATTTATCTTAGGCTGAGATCAGTATGATTCAGACATCACCGGACCTTTCTGGCCAGACCTGGCACCGGCTGTGGAGAGCTGAATGGGTCTGAATTTCTGTATTGAATGCTTTTCGGTCTTTTACTTTCCCTGAAATTGCAGTTTGTAGAACAGGCAATTGAATGCATTTTTTTGCACATAAAATAATGAAAAGCAGCTGGTGCATTGCAGGGAACAGAGGGCCTTTGCGTCACCATAGAACAGATTTTAGCAAAGAATTTTTAATAGTCAGACTTCATGTTTTCTAAAATTTCATAATTTTCTTAATTCAATTTGCTTCCCAGAACAAGCATTAGGAGATATGCAGTGAAATCCTTTTGGTTCTTCTCTGACATAGGAAGTTCATCTTTGGACAGTAGGTTTTTTTTTATTTTTCTTCTTTCAGATTCACTGCTAACAATTTAATCCAAGTTTAGCTCTAAATGAACATATGACTCACTTGCTAGAAGAGAGTCTGAAATGGGAGACTTTACACGTCTCGCTTGTTATTGTTTTACTTCCTTTTTAATATTTCAAGATGGGCCTTCTGTATTAAGTTGGTCTGTTAGAGAAACATGGTATTTTTCCAGAACTGGCCAGTCATCGCTATTGACCATAAAAGTCTCTCCTGTTAACAGAAGTGTGTTGATCTTTGAATAATATTGACATTTTTAGTAAATCTTGTGTTGCACAACTGTGGGAGCAGCTTTTTCTGTTCTCATATTGCTAATCTTTTGTACAAATTGTCAGTTTACGAGGAAATTTGAAGACGTTCGAGAAAAGCAGTTGGCTGGAAAGCAGTAGGAAAAGCACTAGAGGGCAGACAGAATTGGAGGAGGGTTTGAATTTTTTTAGACCTAAGTAGCTGGTATTGCTGTGGTACTTCTCTGAATCAGTCATTTTCATTTAAAACAGTGAAAGAAAAATCAAGCCAAGTGCTTTTGAAAGTAATGCCACGACACTCCACATCTTTTAAGTTCTCTAATCACAACAGCAGTTTAAATATTAAGTTTACTGACTTAATCATAAGATGTTGTAATACAATAGCAAATGCAATCAAGAACCAGGAACTGCATCTGATTCTGTGGGATATCAGATGCACTACTTCCTCCAAGAGCAACCTACCTGAAAAAATTTCTGCATGTACTGGGAGGTGAATTTAAAAATAAATTCTGCAATATCTGCAGAAAAATTTACAAACTATCCACGCTGTATTAGAGTTCTTTATAGAATAGCAATATTCTGTCTTTTCTCTTATAAAAAAAAATATTTCCCATTTTTTTTATAACCCATGACTCGCTTAAAAAGTCTGTGTGCGTGGCTTACTGCCAAAGGTAGCATTTCAACCCTCAAAATCTTAAACCTGTGGCCAGTCAGATGGTTTATCATGACTGGGACAATACTTGGTATTTCTCCACAAGCTACTGCTACTGAAGTCATATGAAATTATGAGTTTTCAGCTTTCATTAAGCAATAAAAAAGTAGTTTCAGGCCCTTCATGGTCCAGAGAGAACAGCTTGGAAATGTGACTCTAACAACTGAAAAATCAGAAAGCAGATCAATCTCTCATATCGATTTCTCACCCAGCCTTATGGTTTTGTGGAGGGGAGTCTGACTCTTGTCTTCTGCCAAGACTGACAATATTGTCAATATGCTGTGATCTCTGGTAGTATTTGATCAGGGCCTCAAATTTTATACAAAAATAGAACTACTGATAGACAAAATGAGGATAGAAATACAGAAAAAGGAGAATACTTTGAAAAGTAATTCTGTACGTGTGTGCAAGAGCATCTATTTTCAAATATGCCCTGAAAGTTCCTTTTCTATGGGATTATTTATCTATATATGTAACTGTGTATGTACTTAGAAGTGTATTTATCTGTGCAAACGTGTGTGTGTTTGCACAGCCCTGTACACGGTCTTACAGAAGAGACAAACCTGCACAGTGCTGTGTAAGGCTGTATCAGGTTTATCTCAAGAGCTTTGATAGCTCAGACACACTGAGGATTCCTGTCCTTTTGATATGCAGTGCTGGGTTTCACATGCTACATACAATTTCATCTCCTCCAGCCAGGAGAGGAAAGTACAGGGCAAAGTTTTGCTGTAATTATAGACGTAATAAACCATTTTTATATTTCTTCAGAAGCAGTTAACTGAGAACACCCATAAGCTTATATCTAGCAATCTACTATTTTAAGATCGCCCAGAGCAAGTTAATTTTAGGTTTAGTGCTTTGTAATTTAACTAGAGAACTGCACCTAAAATTTTAAGATAGAGTTTTGTAGACCTTGAGAAGATTTGCTTCTTTGAGTTTATTTATTTGTAGTTAAAGCGTGTTTAATAATTTGCCGTGTTATGTGCACAAAACTAGCACTACAATACCAGTTTAGCTACTGGTAGGTGACAGCATTTTTATTTTTTCTCTGGGCCGTTTTAGAGATGCTGTACTGCAATCTTACCCTGATCTTAATGAGATCCAGCCTCAAGTTACAAGAGTAATGCCCCCTACACACACAGACAGAAATGTCCATCTGGTGGTTTTATGCTTCGAAGCAGGGATTTGGAAAGTGTCTGCAGCCTTCGGGAGCTGGGAGGTGTTGCAAGCAGTTGGTGAGAGGTAACTAGGCAAAGCTGACTGTGGTCAGCAGGCTTCCAGGCATCATCGTACAGGACCCACACCTCCAGAGGATGGATGTTTCTGAGAGGGCTACAACCAACATGGGCTGAAAAACTGCTTGTGTTTTGGAGTTTCGAGCTAAATCTGGAGGTAAACATCAGCCCATGACCTAAAACTAATCTCATAGTGTGGTCCAAACACTCCCACTAGTGACAGCTCTGCCTTCAGCCCTGTTTTGAGAAAACTTGGTCTCTGCGTAGGTCCTCCTGCTCCCCATCTGTGGAAGTGAACATCTTCAAGACATCCACAGCTGCCTCACCCCATCCGAAAGAGATATAATTTATCTAAAAAGTAGTCACTGAGTTGCATTCACTTGCACATTTGAAGAGAGTGGTGGAAGAGGCAGGGGAAGGATTAACCATTGTGGGTTTTGCTGTAAATGGCACAGAAGTGTCAGTCTGAGCAGTGTGTTCATGAGGCTGCTCGTGGTTTGATGTGGAAATCCAACTGGCTTGTACCACAGGCTTTCCTGCAGCCATCCTCTGGCTCTGGGGTTGCCATGCTGTTAAATTTAACTCTCCTGCTTGGAAACCTGTTTATCTGAAAGCGTCTTTACAGACAAAAAGATTGTGCTGGACAAGCTGTAACACTTTCAGGGCATGGTACAGACTTGCTTTGTCTGCCTGGGGGTGCCCTTCAGACACGCTATGTCCAAGAGGAAGCTCTCTGGTTAACTTTCCACAGATTCAAGAAGGCTGAAGAAAATGGGAGGAAAAAATTAGCAGGATGAAGGGCTGAGTGTCTTTTCCTGCATCTCCCCTTATTAAGTAGATAAAAGTTTATGCCATTAAAAAAAAAAAAATAGAAGTAACAAGGACGAAGTTGAAGGAAACACGTTTAAACAGTTATGGGTGAGTCAGCGTACAGGAAGCGAATGCACATGACTGGTGTGATTATCAGTAAATCTTTTTCCCATTTTTCCTCTCCCCCTCTTCCTCCAAATTACAGTTTAATGACTCTGCTTTTTAAAAAATACCCCGTGAATTAAGTATAAAGCTTGTTGCTTTCCTGGAGCCCAAAATTTCCCTTTGTCCTGCAGAGAGGTCGGATCTTTCCTGCTGCAGCTGCCAAGGCACAGAGCCATGCACCCGTGGGCTGGCGGGGATTTTAAATCCCCAACTGTGTTTTAAAGCTCACTTGATAATTACTAGGTTCAGGAGAGAATAACTTTGATTTCACAGTAAGCATTTTCAAGGCCCTTTTTTAAGCGGTGCACCAAAAGGATCTTCAGTACCTTCAGTCATGAGTATGTAAGTGAGAAAGTAATACTGTAGGGCCTGGATTCATAGCATCTGCTGAGACACCAAATACCAAAGACAACCACACTTCTAATCAAGCAGCACCATCATTAATTCAGGGTTCTAAAGTAATTAAGGGTAATTAATAATCATCATTAATTAAGGTATCAATTAGGTGGGGCAAATGCAGTTCTAAGGTCAGACTCTGTTTGATCCAGTTTCTATATGTAGTGGGGGAAAGAGATGTTAAGGAGTCCTCCAGCTCCCTTCCAAAGATCTCCTGTAAGGTACCTTGCTTAGCTACAGATGCCAAAGCCCCTCGCGTCCCTAATTCAGGCTGTCAGTCTGACATCTTTCACAATAAGCTAATCTTTTACTAGGGAGGTGGGGAGCTGGTTGGTTTGTATTTTCTCCTTCTTCAGAGTTGCAATACTTGATAGAAGGGGTGGAAGCACATGCACTGGCAAGCCTGCTGCGCCAGCCCTCATGGGATGCCCAGCTGCCTCGCTTCCTGAGTACATGGTGTTCATCAGCGTAGGTTGACTGTGATGCAACTCCAGCCAACACCCTGAGTGTTTCATAGTCTTGACATAACTTGATTCCAGGAATGACTAGAGCCAAATCTACTTTAACTTCTTTCCTTTCTCATTTGTACTTATTCACCTCAATTTCATGCCCGCAATCCAAGTTTGTAAAGTCAAACCACAGCTTGGGAGAGGAAGGTGTGGCTTCCTCCTTTGTTCCCCCAGACAGATCTGAAATAGGAACACGGAGAAGGCAAAATTTCTCTTCCTTTAAAGAAAACCACCAGTTCAAAGCAGTAGGTACTCAGTAATGTTCATCAGCTTGTTCAAGCAAAGCTCCTACTGACTTGGAGTTCAGATTCTGAGCCTTGTTCGTGGGCATTGATGTGAGATGTCCTGGGGGATTGAATCCTGATCCCACATTTTAAGCCTTTAAGGAAGGCAGTGAAATAAGCAGCCCCACTTTCCAGGTAACAAGACTCACCTACTTTCACTCAAGTTTCAATACAGATGTTTGAAACAGTTGGGAGCTGCTGTAGGTTCAGCATTGTTTAAATAAAAAAACCCCAAAAGCCAAGAACGCCCAGCACAGCCCTTTTCTGAAACCCTCTTTTGCAGCGGCAAGGCACAAAGTGCTGATTGCTACTCGCCTCCAAGCAAAGGGCAATAGCAGATGTTATGTTGCACTAATCTCACTGATGACTATTTTTACAAAACACACTACAGTACTACATTTACTAGAACATGATGAAGGGACATAAATAATTTAAACAACAGTTGTCAAAATAAATGAGCAAAATGCATTTTGTGATAAATTACACTTGCTTTTTAAATGTGTTTCTCACTTAGTTGCAAAATTCCGTAATTTGCAGTGGCTCTCCCAATCATTAAAGTGAATTAGCAAGCTTCTATTCTCTTAGCCATAATTTTAATCTTAACTAGAAAGGAATTATTTAGTATTATTTTGGCAGAGTTCCTCCTTAATATTCTTTTACAGCCACAGTCTTACAGTGTAATTTAAGTTATGTATGTATCCTGGTGACTTGGATTTTAGAGCTGAAAGCTGATTATGTCCAGTAAAGAATTTCAGCTAACATAAAGATGTAATTGTTTTAAATAGAGTTTAACAACAATTCATATCACCGGCTGCTTCAGTCCTTCCGTTGGCATGCAGGTGCCAACCATATTTATAGTTGCTTAAGGGGTGCATAATGGGAAGTTATTTTTTAGAGACCTAGTATCAACATTAATGTATACACAGAGCATACAACTACTTCATTTGCCTGCTTGCTTGTGTTTAGGTTGTAACTTATATGATGGAACTCCATTGTTATTGGTCTTTTTTTTTAATCTATATACATCTGTGCTTGTTCTGCTTTATAGTTCTCCAGGATTTTTTTTTTTGTTTTCATTTCCTTTCTGCTCTAACTAAAGGAAGCTGCCTTATTTGAGCATCTCTGCAAATCAGAAGTGAAGTCATTTCTCCCTACTAGTCTGTGGGTGCCTGTGATGGTTTTTTGTTTTATTTTGAGCCAGGATTATTTAAAGAGAAAAATACATGGCAGAAAACCGACAAAAATTGGCAGTAGGCTTCAGGTGCAGTAGTAATAACCAAAGTATTTTTTTAAAAACATTTGGCTTGTATAGACTAGTTATGGAGATGATGTTTTAAATAAATCATCCCTGGTTAAGTATCACTATGGATCCATTTTGGTCTTCCCTTGAAATCAAAGAGCAAATTTCCCATAAGTGTTACTCAGAATAAAGAGAGACAAACCAGAAATATTTAAATGCAGACTTTTAGGGATAAATCTGTTATGCATTGGGACACACAAAGGATGAACTGGAATATTGAAAAATATTTTTGTTTGGAGCCGCTGACAGTGTGGATGTATTCAGTAATCAGTGCCAGCACAGGGAGACAAGACTAAATTCTGATATACATGCACTAAGATAGATAGATAGATATTGATAAGGGGTGTTTTTCTGATTCATCCCCATGAGGCAGTTTTAACCCTCTATACAACAGACAACATTCATTCCATAGGTGGCTTAGATCTCGTCTTCAGAAGGACTGAGTTATTTTTGTCCTGGTCCTTACATTTTCATTTTGGCCATCAGTGACTCAAATTGGGCCAAATTACCAGCATTAAAAAGGCCTTTGTTTTGGGGAATAAACCTCAAAATCAAGCCTTTCATTCAAAGGTAGAATTGAGATTTTCCCCAGTTTAGATATCATACCCTGAAATTTAATGTTTCTACAAGAGTGAGGGGCTAGCCATTTATGTTGTTTGATTTCACATTCCTTGTTTAAAGGCTGAAAGTTTGCAGACTGTTCTGGAACTGTAACATGGGGAAAGGGCATCTGACGACACTAGAAACTAGCCACTGGCTAACCCCTGATGCAGCAGGGTTACAGGTGATGCTTTTAGGTCTCCCAAGAGGTGCTGGAGAAAAAGTTTTTTGTTCCCCATTGGTAGTGTATGTATATGCACACACACACAGTCCTCTGCACAAGTGTTGGGCCTTTCTTATCCTAAGCAACTGCCGTGGGGTAGGGAGGCAAGACCAGAAAGTCCCAAAGACTAAAAGGATTGGGAGGTACTATTCATTTCGGATGTCTGTGCTTCTGGGTGATGAGAGCTCCATCAATGCCAGGCAGAATAGAGTGAGGTGATTTGCTGTGCAGTCACGGAAGGATGTTTCACAGCTGGCAGGTAGCTGGTATCAGACCTTCACAGGTTTTTATTTAGAGAAAGGAGAGGTCCAAGAATCAAGGCATCTGTATGGGAAATTGTTCAACTGGGCACAACTTCCATTCCAGTCCTCCAAATCCTTTGTCTGGTCCTTAAAATCTCAAATGAAGTTTTTAATGCAATTTATAGCCAGCACTAGAATTAACAGTGATTGATCATAACTTGGCATTAAGCAAGGAGTCTTGGCTGTTCCCAGCAAAGTCAGTAATTCTGCTGCCATGCAGAGAAGTGAGCACCAGCCAAGCTGCTATCAGAAACCTCCATAGAAATTATCCAGAGAGACTGTTTTTCACCTTTCTAGTGGTTGCCATGGTCTTCAAAAGGTAAAGTTTCTAAACTAACTCTGTCTCTCACAATCAAATCCTATAAAACATTTTTAGTTGTGTTATTACTCATCAGTATGTAAAAATGGCACCGCCTTACTTAAAAAATCTGTTCCCTGTGTGTATTCAGATCCCTGCATTCAGCCCTGGTAAACAGTAATAGTTTTGTTGCTTTTTTCCCCTTAGCTCTGTAGATGCAGCACAGCTCATGATTCATTTTCTCACCTCACACTGAGGTTACAGGTGGACAGGTCAGGGAGTTGGACTGGAGGGTCATTTAAGTTCCTTCCAACTGAACTATTCTATCGAAGAAAACCTTGCTCTTCTGTGTTACTAAATCAAATTTTGAGGTCCTATCTACCTGCAGGTACCTCCCAGGTTTCTCTGTGTTGCCACTGTAGCCAGCAGCAAGTTTCTCCGGGGAGCAGTCAGGTTTGGGGCTCTAGACAGGAGGAAGGTGACTGTCTGTGCACTGACTGTGTAGACAGTTTGCGGACAGAATACAGGTAACAGCAGTAGGTGTCTAAAAATAGTTGGGTGAATCTGGGCCACACTTATATTTGCAAGACCTTTGCTGGTGTAGCAGCCCAAAAATACCAAGCATGGTAGGTGGACTTCGAGATGAATGTGTTACATAATGTAAGTAGCTAATGTTGTATGGTGGGGGATAGATATTTTAAACGATTAGCTGCTCTCACCTTCAGTGGTACTTTTGCCCTGGTTTTGGTAGACAACTCAGTGTGGTTGCAGCACAGATTCAGATCCTGCCACGGATTTTAAAGATCATTTGGAGAGATCAAATTAAGCTTTAGCTGTCAGAAGTACAGAAGGCAATGTCTTTACCTTGGTTTTAATGGAGAAGGTTATCAGGCTTTCCAAAAAAAATCTTGGAGGCTGTTAGGTTTTGGAAGCAGAATCTTGAAACACAGGATAAAAAAAGCATGGTCTCAAAACTGGTTTTCATGTTAGATTGGAGTTGTGTAAAGATATTAGCCACTCAATCATGAGCTGATATCCTAGACACTTGTCCTGCAGGCAGTCTGCTCTCTGGGAATAGAGGTCATTTTCTTTAAAGGTCGTTGCAAATGATATCTCAGCATGGTGGTATGGACGAGTTGCTGGATCTACAGAATGTAGAAATTTAGTCATAATCACTTGTGATTATTTTACATATATAGTCATGACTGATAGACTTTGTAAGATATACATTATGTTTCTCGTGACATTTTAGCTCGAGTTATTGTAGACACATAGGCCGCCTAGATTCTAGACAGACCCTGTCTATATTTTGCATTTGTTGTGCAAAACGTGTTTTAAAAGTGTTGTGCATGCTTAGGAGCACCTCATGTTGTCACACCAGAGATGATGGCTGTCTAGTGCTAGACACAGTGAACTCCTTTGTTCATGGGCAAACGAGTATGCAATTGTGCAGTCGGTTCGTAGAGCACGCTCGGGTGAACAGCACTCGATAAAAGCAAGATAATGACCATTCATTAAAATTTGCTTTAAGAGATCATGTACATGCATAGACTTCCACTGCTGTATATTCTACTTCGACTCCAAATCAGTATCATTAATGAAATGAGTAATTTACTCTTAGCTGACAGTTTGTTTATTGAGTAGCTAAAATTAAATACCAGGACTATAACTGCAGTCCATATTTTTCCCATGTAGTTTCTTTGCAAATGGCATATGCCCCATTTGTCTAATCCCTACTTCTGTGATTACAAAATAGCCAGGTTACATAAAAACAGCTAAATTATATATTTGCATACAATACTGCTGTGGCTCTGCAGAAGCCATTTTGGGCTGTTCAGTGCTTACAGTTTCTTTCATTGAAATGGTTTGTTATTTCACCAGCAGTACTGCAGCGTTGTTCCAGTCGTTTGCTTGAAACCATTTTTTTCATTATTCTACTCTGATGGCTGCAAATGAAGTAAATAATATTTAGTAAAATAAGTACTAAAAGACAATAAAAGAAAGTACTGCTAATGTAGTTCTTTCTGCCATTTAAACCTATGGGATTTTTCTAAGTTGGATTTCAAAGTCTTTGGGCAGCAACCAGGCTTTAGTAAAGTCTTTGAATAGCACAGTGGGACCCCGTTTCATGGCTGGGCACTAACAAAGTAACGCTACTAAAAATAGTTTGCAGAGTTGGGCCCTCCAGTAGCAAAAGGAAAGTCAGAGAATGCATAATTTGAAAAAATGCTCTGGCTGTTGCCAGTGGGTCTGCTGTCCCTATTGTCATTTAAAACCAGAATTAGCCGTGCCTGTTATCTATGGCGCAGTCTATCCATTCACAGGCTGCTGGCTTCATTCTTTATTACCTTTCTAAATCGAGTTAAACATCAATGTTCTTTGGGAGACCAGTGTCAGCATTTGGGGGAGCAGAAGATGTGACTCTACGTTATGAATGCTTCAATTGTGGAGCTGGCTGAAGAGGCTCTTTCCACTGCCCACAGCCATTCCTCCCCACTCCCTGCCAGGAGCACTCTAAAGAGACCTCTAGAGCAGATCTGGGAAATGTATTGGTCTAAAGCTTTGGTCTAGCTTTTCTCGTGGGCTTATTTCACAGGTTCACTGTACCATGCAGCAGGGTTGGCCCAGCGGCAGGGCAGGAATTGAAGGAAGACTGGAGGACCACCTCTGTCTCCAGTGCTGCATGATTCATCACATGGAATCATGTTCCCAGTATTTTGTGCATGCTG
This sequence comes from Chloroceryle aenea, assembly GCA_013399075.1. NCBI lineage: Eukaryota > Metazoa > Chordata > Aves > Coraciiformes > Cerylidae > Chloroceryle > Chloroceryle aenea. Next base: position 755,277 of record VWZY01011989.1, on the reverse strand, counting down.
GAAGCAGAGCCATGGACTTCAGGTCACAGACAGAAGGGGAGTCTCTTACCATTGCACGAAGGTGCAAAGAGAAAGCTTGCTTGGTGGGGAACAGAACCACTCCCATTAGGCATCCAGAAGGGGCACAGAATGCCCATATGCCAAAAACAGGCAGATATTCCCAAAATGTCAGACGAGAAGGGCGGAACTATTGGATCATCTATTTTATAGATCAGATGAAGAACCTTTTTACCAGAGATATCCCAGGTTATTTACTGGTTGAATTAATTGAAACTTTGAATAAGAAGCCAGAAGTTTCGAATCTCTAGTGGGTGAGGCTTTAGAAATGTCTCGAGGGGTTACCAGAACTTGTTGCAGCCCCAGATCTGCTTTTGAATGATGTGTCAGCACTTGTTTAGGATAAGTTATTAAGAGACTTGTAGGAATCATCAGAGAAAATTTTCACAAGTAACTTCAAAATCAAAGTCCTGTTGACTTCTAATGAGACTTTGGTGTGCAAATCACTTGGGGTTTTTTGAAAATCTTGTCCATCCTCTTTCTAGCCAAAATTTGCTTCATGCTGCAGTGGTAGAAATTCTTCTTCCCTTCCTTCCTTGAAGCAAAAATTTAATTGGGTTCCATACTCTTCTGGCACTGCAAGAGAAATACGTCATCCTGCTAGATATTTTCCCTGACTTTTGAAGCACAGAAGTTTGCGCATGTGCTTGGCCTGAGATAAAATGGTGGAATTTCTCCAGTTACAAATTCCTACCAACCTAATTGCTTGCCATAGCTAAAATATGAAAGGTGTTTAATAATAAACAAAGCATTATTTTTGTTTACTTTTACTTTACTTACCTGTGTGAATTCCTTGACTGTGATGTGCATTTGTTCATATATTGCAAGTGGAAATGAAAAGTAAATAAGTGGCAAATCGAAACAGTTTGGCAGTATGGACTCAATAAATTATCCAGCTACAAGATGATACCAATAGTGCTGAGTAAATAATTCCTCTAAAAAACTTTAGTACTTTGTGGATTGTTTGCAGGAAGCATCTCATTATCTCAGTCGTGTGTATGAATTTCTAAGAAGATTATTTAGTGTGTAATTTCCTTGTCAAATTCCAATATCCAAGGCCTCAAAGGAATTTAGGGCTCTTATCTCTCACTGGAATCTGTATCATTCTTGATGTCAGTTGAAATGTAAGCATTAAACATTGTGGTACCTACTTTACCATGCTAATTGGAATTTGTAACAATTAAATTAAGCATAAAGTTGCAATTCCTGTCACCTTTTGTTTGCTATTTAATTGCTGGATATCTACTCTGAGCTCATCATTCAGCTGTCTTGATAATCAGTGAAGAGAGGAGCTGCCAAAGAATCGTTTATCCAATATGACAAGTAAGTAGGTGGGTCAGTCTTCTAAGGGCCCTGTCTTTCTCCACTGCTTGTGAAAGAAACCCAGATAACCAGTGTAGACTAGCTGGCCATCTAGGATGGGTGAAATGAGTTTGTCTGGGCAGCCACTGCACAAGCTTCAGAGCCAAGTGAGCTGATGCTCTGCAGTGGGAATTACTTCTCATAGCTCAGCGCAGGCAGGAGTGGATTCTCCTATCCCACTGCTCTGTGTGGTTTGCATTTATCTGGGGTTGCAGTCTGTGGTTATTTGTGGAAATGCCCTGCTGGCTTTAATCAGGCTACCTGTAGAAGTTCAACTGAACCCTCTCAGAAGTCTATGAAAGCTCATTTATTTACATCTCTAAACTTACAGACAAGCTTCCAGGTGGAAAGGAGATAGGCTGTATATCTTTTTTTGATGCTTTTCCACTTTGTGCAGAACAATTATTTTTATTTAACTAGACACCAAAGTGAGTCTAGTGGTCTTTGATATGGCAGATAAGGCCTTCACCTTAACCACTGAGTTGCTGCTCTGCTGCATATTTCACTCTTCTGCATCCATCAGTCCCTGCTCTTATGTTCTGCAAGCAGAGAATCCGAATGAGGAATGAAAGTCTTTTTCCCAATATGACATTTAGCCCCAAACCCCTCCGTTTAAAGTGTGTCAATGCCCTTCTGTCTGACTTTTAAAGGTCAGTTTCTACCTGATATTGAATTATCTTCTGCCATTGTCAGTCCCATCCTTGATTTACACTGGGTATGCTGCCACCACAGCATCCGAGAGCATCTCCCAGCCCTGAGCGCTAGGTGCTCAGCCTGGCCAGAGATGTCTGCATTTGAGGGTGAAGATGGGAGCGCACCAACTTCCCAGGAAGGCAGACTGGTTTTGCAGTCATCCAGGGCAATATGGAGTACTCCAGCAGGTCCTGTAACCTGCCCGCAGTTGTATCTGTCACACATTGCAGATACAGTTCATATCACTTAGTTCGGGCAAAGGGGAACAGTACACAAAGGACAACAGCCACATACAGCATCATCTCCACAGCATACTGAGTGGCTGCTGTGGTCTGAAAACACTTACAGAAAGAGGCAGAAAAATATGCAGGTGCTTTGGACAGCCTCCAAACTAAAGCATTAGGAAAGGTGTTGGCCAGAGTAAAGCAGAATTTGCAACCAATCAGGGAGTTCCTGGGCTGAACTAATTATTACTCCCCAAAAACTTGAAAAACTGAATGTCTCATGCCTTCTGAATGGTAGCTAGATATTCATTGTTTCATACCTGTCATATTTTCCTGAATGACTTCTTCGCTTGGCTCTCTGGTCAATGCAGCCCACATCATTTCAGGCCTTGGACTTCATGCCTGACTTAATCTATTCGATACAATCAGCCCATCCTTCATTTATCAAGCCCTTCTGCAGAGGCAGCGTTATTGGTATAGAGGGTCTCTGGTGCGCGTACATCAAGGTACAATCTTAATAATTACCTAGGGAACTCTTCAAAGGTGGCAACACATTTTGATCTTTGTAGTTCATTTTTCAGCTGCCCAGAGACATTAAGCTTGATTCGCAGAGCAGTGAGCACTCTCTGTCACCTGCCTTGTCAATGCATCAGTTACAGGGTGGAAGAGGACCTCTGCCTGGGACAGGACCTTCCCTCACTGCAGCACTCTCCTGAAGCTTGGTTCCACAGCTGGGAGCATTAGACTCAGGGCCTTTCATTTGATTCGATCTTTGTAAAACAGGAGTGGTGTTGGCACCATGCTAATTTTTCTGTAGACCTTTTTGAGGATGTCTAGGAAGAGTTCCTCACTCTGGTCACAAGGAGATTGATGATGATAAAATGATGACTGCTTCTTTCCTAGACAGTGACTGTGGAGGGCCATGCTGGACTGAAACATTGATGGTCCAGAGATTTTGATTTCAGATGGCAAGCAGTAAAGGACAGTTTCCAGATAAAATCAAACTTTGGGGTAGATTAGGAGAAGGCATCATCTAAAAGCACATTGAGAAAGTCTGCAGAGATGGTTAAACCCAAACTTTGCCACCTTTATGGTCCTGCTTGTACCCCTCCTTTTAGCTGCAGCTTCCAGACCCAGAGTACATATTCCGGAAACCTCCTGAAACTCCCTCTCCTCTGAAGGGTCTTCACCTAAATCAGGAGCCCCACATAGCTCTGACAGCTTGAAGCTCTTCATGCTTGGTTCAGCACCAGTGCAGCCTTCTTTGTGCCTAACTCAGAACTGTAAAACAAGGTGATGTCTTCTCACTGACAGATTTTGAAATTGAGGCTTTTTTGTTGTTACTGTGAAATGGTTGGACACCGTGTCCATGACGATAGCAGTAATTATTTTCCAAGTGGAAATCGGACATTGTTCATTAAATGAGGGGGTGGGCCACATGCTGAACTGCAAGGATAAAGCAGGTACCAAATGGTACTGGAATGCTCCTTGTATTCTGTCTGTTTGGTGCTCAGAGCAGTGCAAGGGTGCTGGGGAAACACAGTGATAATGCAACGTGATAATAGAGGTAAAGGGTTTGTGTTAATTCATTCCTCCAAAAGGCTAAATAAAGTTGCTTGTTCAATTAATTGAGAGGGAGGGGATGATTTTGTAGGCTTCATGATGTGGTTTTGGTTTGGTTTGTGGTAAATGTGTGTGTTCGTATCTGCAGCCTTTTAGCTGGTTTTAGTAGGTATAATTTCCCTTTTCACTTATTTAATCACAGAATGGAAACTTTCTGTTCAGGGAACCTCACCTGAATGTCTACCTAAAAGTGGATAGTTTGTTCCACCTGTTAATCCTGCATAAGCTCTGCATAAGCAGTGAGGGAGTTGTAGCTCTAGAGAGTTTCCAAACCCTCTTGCTATAATACTTTGATTTTTCTAGTGAAATCTTTGGTTTAATCTGATCATGTTTCTTAGTGCATATTTCAGTGATGATACTAAAGCAAGCAATAGGATGATACAATGGACAGAACTAATTCCCAAATGCTGCTTCACGCTTCTGAACAGGATAGACTTGAATTTGTCCTGTAGGATCTGCAGAAGAAGCACAAGGACAAGTTCCAGCTAATGATCAGAGTGGTCATGAAGCCACTGAAGGCCACCAGTGGCCATGTGGTTAACCATCTTATGTTCATGTTGAAGACACTACTTTCAGCCACACCTTTTATAAGCTCACTCGGTTTGCACAGTTCCTGGTGCTTCATATTAAAGCTCAGTCTCTTGAGACAAAAGCAATAGATATGCAAAACTCAGTGCACATGGCTATTTAGAGCCACGGAGTGTAGAAGACTATTCATCTGTGACAACCTTCTTCACTTCCTGCAGAGCACCCCACAAGGACTTGTGAGATGGAGAACTGATTACAGGCAGGCAGAGAGAGATACGTGTGATAAGGCATAAAGTCAGCAACCTCATATGCATGCTCAGTTTCAGGCAGCATGAGCTGAAGCGATCAGACTCCCCAGCATCACGCTCCTTCAAGGCTTTCTGTCTGTGATGATTCAAGTCTCTAGAGAAGGATGTTGGTGGACAGACAGTCCACTGTTCACAGCGATGGGTAAGTGTGCACTATATCAGTAGAATTCTCTGAAAGGAGCTGTGCACACTAAGGAAGTGGTTGCATGAACTTTTTCAAAATATTTTAACTGCTTGTTGGTTCAAGGAAATCATCATGCTCTGTTGAATGCAAAAGTTCTTTTTTTCTTTGTACGTTTGCAGCAGCAGGTAGATGGTGGGAGGCATGAAGCATCTTGAGCAGAGATGAGTGAACCACTTTGAAAAAAGAAAGTGTCTCTCCCATGAATTTGACTTATTTTTGAACCAAACTTTTAAGCTTGGGAAATTTTCACAGGCTGGTTAGGCTCAGGCATAAAGAAGGACATAATTTCTTGGGACGTATTTTTGTTCTGAGGTTTCCTGATTGATATTGTAAAATCAAGCCCAGAAGATGCTAAAAGGCTTTTAAGATACTTGTAAGAACAAGGCTGGAGTGTGAGCTCAAGCCCTTTTGAGAGCAATCCACCATGAACTCAGATTTTTGAAGGAAGGAGCAAGGAACCGAAATTCCTGCATAAATCATCTATACACAGAATGGATGTGCATCCTCGTTTTGTTTAACCTGTAAAGTCACTGAGAGATTTGCTTTGGTAGGGAAGCTGGAGCTGTGCGTGAGTCATGAAGAGACTCTTGGCTAATCTGACTATGTGAGGGCATTGAATAGCTTAGTGAAACACATTTTGGACAACTTACATTTGCAGCCCATTCTGTGTGAACCAACTGTGTTCCACAGAGCAGCTGCAATAACCTCTGACTAATTGGCTTTTCAGAAATTTACCTGCTGAGAGCATCTGCCGTGACATCCATTCTCCCAGCAATTTCATCTCAGAATTGCCTTATGCAGGCCATGGGGCCCAGCCTCACAGGCAAGAAGGGAATTTTCTCTTGAGTCAGAATACAGGGGAGAGGATTTGCCCAACCTTGTTGAATGTTCAGCATCTGTCTCGAAACACTGAGAATCCTGTCTAAACTGCCTGTTGAAGGCCACCCTGAAGCCTTCTTTGAGATGAGATTGGCCGTTGATCCAGAGAGCAAGTCTGTGAGGCAGCCAGGATCCCACGCACCCACGCACTTGTGATGGCTTACTGGGGCTTTCACACTGTGTCGGGCAGCGTCACGTGCAGCGCCGTGCCCAAGCAGGCTGTGGGCAAGCGAACGCCAGCTGCCACCTCAAAGCCCTTTGTGTGGACCTGGGGCCACTCAGGAGCAATGCATCAATAATGGCAAGGAATTCATTTCCTGTAAAGTCATTCTTCCCATACATCTCATGCAGGAACATTTATTCAATAGTATTTTATGGTGATGGCATCAACAGATATTAAAACTATATCCAGGAGGTTTAAGAGTACTTGGTTGCAGGAGGAACAACCAGAAAACGAAACCCTGAATTCATCCTTGCAGAAATTGCAGTGCACGTGTCAGAGGCTGTTTTGCTTTACACACTCTGCTCCTGGAGTCTTGTGATGATATATCCATGTTCCTAATCATCTGAACAAAAAATGTCTTGTTTCGTGGTTGGGTTTCATAGTTCATGACAAACATGTCTTAACTTGTATCCTAAAAAAAAGTCAGGGTGAAAGGTAAGCAGCATTTATTTTTTGGTCTGTGTATTTTCATCTTTTATAATATTTTTACATGGCTTCATTAATGAATACTGAACACTTGGTATTAGAATTACTGTTTGCTGCTCTAGATGTTGTGCTCATAGATCCACCCTTTCTGTCAAGCTAAAAGTCTTGGGTTCCTGCTTGGCAAGCAAGTTAAAAATCACAATCAAGAAGAGACTTCCTTCCTCTCCCCCTCCATATTTTTCTACCATATTGACACTGCATTTGGTAAAGCAACATTAAATAACCTTCAAGACTACATCAACTCCTAGATCTTATTAATGAGGGGAAAATCCCACACTGGGGTTGGGAATCAAAAGAAAATTGTCAGTCTTATCAAAAACCATTCACATCTCTGGTCTGTCGCTGTCTTTGGCTGCTGGGTGTTGCATTCAGTCCATCAGTTAAGGTGTCTCTGCTTAACACGGGCTGCTAGGCTATCACCCGTGCAGCAGGACAGCCAGGGCTGCTCTGACAAGAGGAGGTGGGCAGAGCAGGCTGCTGAGCATGCTTTGCCACCTCCTCCATGGTGGCTCTAGCCAGCTACAAGTGTGCAAATGTTTGAGATAACCTTGGCTCTCTGGCATTGTTGACTCTGCTTATCAGTGACCTGTTAGGTAAGAAGGATGTGCAGCAATATCTGCCTTTACATAGAGGTTAAAAGAATTGGTGCTGTTCTCTGCCCAGAACAGCAATGGGACATTTCTGTGATAGAGTGAAACCAAACTCTAGTACAACTTTGGTCTTCTCTGATCTGGGGCAAATGGTTCCTGTCCCTGGAAGGCTGCCCCAAGCAGCATTTCTCAGCCCCTGCTAATTCTTCCACTGTCCACCATGGGGACTGACCAGAGTCAGCAGCAACTCATGTAAATAGTTTGGTTTTACATTAACTTCAACGAGCCTCATCACAGAGACACCTCGCGCTGTCACCCCTTCAATGCACAGTGAAGGAAAGGGTAAATCTACAAACAGGCTGCAAGCCATTTCCTCCTGACCGTGTACACGACTCTTCAAAGCTGCTAATACCTCTAATCAGGAAGTAGCAAGATGCAACAAGTCTGCAGTAACATACAGAATATTACGTCTCAAGTGACATGAATAACTTGAAGTGAGATACCTGTGGCCTTTCTGACACTGGAAAAAATAGAAGTAAATGTAGCTCAATTAAGTTTTTCACCAGACTCCAAGGAATAGTCAGTATATGGATGTTGGAAATAGGCATTTTTCATAATAATCCAATGTTTGAAATGTCCTGACCTTAGAAATACAGTATAACATTAGTTCCAGGAGATAAAACCTAGCAAAGATAATAGAAGCTTGTTTTCTTTATCAGAATCCCTCAGTTATGAAAATGTGACAAATAGGAAATGCCGCTAGGTTGAGCTGAATTAACACATGTTTTAAAATGAATGAAAAATATCTCCCTTTCCCAGTTAGATAAAAATCACACTTTACAGGCTCTCAAAAAAAAACCCAAAAAACAAACAAAACATCTCTGGCTTTGAAATTATTGTTGTCTTTCTACAGCAGCTCTTTGAAAAAGTCACGTGAGATGAGGTCTGTACGCTGCTGTCTTGGTAAGCGTACGGACCCCCTGCAAAGAACGGTCTCCGTTCCAAGAGCTTACAGTCTCAGGCAAGGTTTTCAAAGACAACTGCTCATCTGTGATACCTTATAAAAAGATGTTGCTTACAGAAAGCGCTGGGTACGTACCGTTAGAACACCGGGATCCTTACAGGAGTCTCCAGCTGGGCACCAAAAATTGTATAGGTAATGGGGAAGAGTAAGTCCTTCTAAAAGCCTGTCATCAAAAGACAAAGTGAGAAGAGAAGAAACCGAGTAGATGACCACTAAATCCACAGTTTGCTTGCCCTAAATGCAGAGCTTAACTATTCCCTTGGTCAGTGTCACCCCCTGAACCCACATGGGCTCTGCTAGAAGTCACTGCGTCACCTCTGTGGCTCAAAGCAGTTGTGCTCCCTCTGCAGTTGGATGGAGTGCTGGTTGGGATCAGTCACCATTTCTCCTCATTCACAGGTTTCTGGCTGAAGCTGGTTTATTTCAAACTTGAGTGCCAAGCCAATGGCTGAAACAATGTGGGTGATTGGGGAATTTCAGCATGAGTGCAGCCCTGAGGCCTCTGACCTGATATATTAGGCAGTTTACCCATTTTATTTTAGTCCTGGAACTCTGTGGCTGTGCAAAGTATTTTCCATTGCTTAGGAGGGCTTTTTAAATTTTCCCTTCTTTGCAGCAGGTGAGCTTTTTAACCTGAAAAAAAAGGTCATGTGTCTCCTTTGTGAGACAGGTCCATCTCTGCTGATGGTACAGAGATGGGAGATATCCTGCGGTTCACCTGGAACCAAACACATTTGAGGTGAGGTACCAGTTTGCCTTTCTCCAAGTTTAAAACCTCCCCCAAGATTTCCCCTTGATCTTCAAACCTGCTTATTGTCACCATTGCTTTCTTTTCTGTCCTGGGGGATGAAGTCACTTTTATGTCTGGACCACATGAAGGCTCAAAACCTTCCCCTATGTTCTTCCATGGAATAAAAGAGTTGCTGGATCCCAAATGTGCATCTTTCTCAGGTCACTAGTGATGTGGGTATCTCATGTAGTAGATGACAGTAGGTGGTGGTGGTATCAAAACACTAGAGAACCTTGAGAGTAAAAGCAAGGCCTCTGTAAAAACAGAAATCAAAAGTAACAGTGTAATCAAGTGAATGTACCCACATAAGGAAGGAAAAAGCTAAGGAAACTGGTTTCTATTGTTCTTCTGTTTTGTAGGACGTATGTACACTTAGGGGTAAAGTGCTTAGGGCAAAGTGTGAGAGTTGTTTAAACCTTACTCAGCATTCTTCCAGCACCTCTGGATTTAATATCACAGCCTTTCCCCGCTCTATCAAACCCTCACACCCTTTGCTACAAGAGTTTGGTTGGGAGAGGCAAATACGGGCAAACTGGCAGCTTGGCAGAGCCAGTCAGCCCTGCAGAGAAGAGTCCACTGGGCATGAGTTTGAGGTGGTGAGAAGCAGAAATCCACTGCCAGCCTGAGTTTCAACTGACGTGATTGGTGCCTTGGCAGCAATCCAGTTATCTTCACAGTTCAGAATCTGGCCAAAAAATCCCAGCGATCCAGCTCTTCCCACATGTACAGACACATACATTTTGTGTAAGAAGCAGGACATCAGATGGAAAGGGTGCAAAGCCCATCCTGATGAGTCCCATCCCAGCACTGCCCTTGTCAGAGATCTGGTTGGTAAAACTGGTGGTGGGTGAGGGCCCTGTGATAAACAAAGCTGTGTCCAAACACAATGAAATAACTCAATGAACTTGGCTCTGGATGGCCCCTTGGCTCCAGAGGCCGGCAGAAGCCTGTGCCGGGTTTGCACGCAGTTTCATGGCTACACAGGGAATAGTCAGCTGAAGGTGCTTGGGTGTGAGCAGCCCTGCCCTGGCGCTCATCTCTTCAGAGAGAGGGGGCACAAGTCCCCATCAGAGATTCTATAGTCAGAAGTTAGGTTGGGAGAGACCTCTGGAGATCACTTCACTCAACTCAAAGCAGGGCCAAGTTAGGTTGTTCAGGGCCTTGTCTGGTTGAGTTGTGGATACCTCTGTAGCTGGAGATCACATAGCCTGGTAAGGTAACTTGTTCAAAATTTGACCACCCTCACTAGAAGGATTTTTTTCCTTGCATCCACCTGGTATCTCTCTTGTATCATCCTGTGTCCATTGCTTCTTGTCCTTTTGCTGTGCATCTCATAGAAGATCTTAGATGGAGGGAAGGAGAGGTTACAAGTAATCTCCACATATTCTTCCTTTATAGTGTGATCACCTTACTACTCTGCAAGCACTTTAAGGCAAGGAGCAGCAACCAGCAAAATGGAGTGTGCCTTATTGCTTTTAGCAGGGAAAGGGAAACTCCCTGCAACCCCCTGATTATCCTATGGGCTCTGAAAGCGGGGAAGAAAATTGCGTGGGAATTTTTCACATCTCCTACACAGCAATGGCCAACTCTCACCATCCTGGCCAGCAGAAATGGTGAGGGAACATCAGCTCCTGCTTCAGCATTTGGCAGAGCCTTTCCAGCATTTGACTAGTAAGCCTCCAGTAGTTAATGGAAGCCCAACCAAATGGAAGAATCTGCTCTCTGGGACTCAGACTAGAGGAAGAATAAGCAGTGCTTTCACACGAGGCAATGAAATTCAAGTAGGATTTGTTAAATCATACAAATCATTACTGGTCTGTGCTTTATACTTATCTGAGGAATTGATTAAGCCCTGAGTTTTTTGTTTGATGAGTAAAGCTGATTAAAAAGGTACCAGGGTCACAATATATATTCCAGGAGTAGTTTGTCTTTACAGCAGCAGTACATTTACGCATCTCAAACCCAACTGTTTTTTTATTTTAGTTGAAATACATGGTAATTCCTTTGCTCTGTTCTATACTCATTGTCTGGTTTTGGTTTTCTGTTTTGTTTCTTGCAGCCCCAGCAGAGAGCTCTCCATAAACATTTCCAGTCTCTAAAGCTGCTGTCCTGCCACTTGATATGAAAGTGAACTTTCCTTCATGAAAAAAGTATAATTAATGGCACTGCCAGAAGGTGACCATGGAGGATTGAAGACAAACTTGATGTAAAATCAGCCCACTCAAGATGATACATTCTGGGAAGACCTGGTTTGCTGTGGAGTAAAAATGTGGTGCATAATATCCAGTGCTAATTTGTTGAAAACGGTTATTGACAGACCTTTTGCTGGAAAATTTCTTCCAGTTTTCATCACTGTGCATAACTTTTTGAGTTCCCTTTAGGGGACTGTCTATGCCCTTCACTAGAAGTCCTGTTTTAGCATGGCAACTACTGGATTCTTTTCTTATGTATGCAGATGGCATGATGTTTTAGGAAAAACTTACAGCAATTCTGCAGTCTCCGCGGATATGTTCACAATATTAAACCCCGATAGGAATGTAAACGTCTTGTATATGTTAGTTTTGCAGTCTAATGGTATTCTGTTAAACGATATCGGCACTTCATATGTGCTTTCCGCACAAAACTAGCACAGTCCATATATATATATATAATGGTCTTTCTTCAAATACTGAGGATATGTTTCAGCATCTGAGCTGAAACTGCATCCAAACCGAAGTCCACTACTAGCGTACCTTCACCGATTCACAGTAACTGTGTAGATAGATTTGCACGTGGCAGAAGTGTGACTTCTTTTATCGAGACTTAGAGAACAGCTGTCACAGATGTAGCCAAGAACAGGGTAGGCTGAATGAGCTGTGGGACACTCTCTGCTCTCCCTCTCATCGAACAGACATCAAAGGTTCTCGTTTCTGTTGAGCCAATGTGTTTTCTTACTTGATGAGGAAGAGGCAAAGGACAGAGCCTTTCTCAGAGATGTGTGTGACCCTGAGTTTGGTCTATGATAAAACCAGAATAAACTAGAAGAATTCAGGTTCTTTATGCTGGCCACCATTTATGTTTTGGGCAGGGCTGGAGAATCATAGTCCAAACCAAACTCTTTGAACAAGGCAAAGTGTAAGACTATACTTCTGAAGAGCAAGACACTCCCTTTGGAGAGGGCAGACTTCTTCATTAACTTTTTCCACTTTCTATCCAAAACAGTATTTAGGTAGGAACTGGGAATAAGCAAATGGTTCCAATAAGCCTTTCAATATACTGTAGCAGGCTCAAGACTGTTGCGTTCAATCTGAACATTGCTTTTTGTTCAGTCTCTGAATGGCTGGCCTCATCACTGGTATCACAGCTGGCTGTGGTACTGTTTCTTCCGTGGGAACTCAGTGGAATTAGTGTCCATCTTTCACATGGGGACCTTCTTGACACACTCTTTATAATGAACTGATGCCATCAACATACTGAGGGGACTTACCTCTTTGTTCCTTCTTTCTTTAAAATCAAAGGTAGCTTTTTTGTGTATTTAAAGACCATCACTCTCTCCAGCCTGATAGACAGGTACTACAGAGTGGCTGTTAGCGTATATGGCAGACTGTGGGTGAGATGCCATACTGGTGTGTGATGGAGAGAATGTGCAGCTACACTGAGTCAAAGAGATCTTCCTAGAGGAAGCTGATGTGTTAAAATTCTTAAAAACTATTGTGCAGTTCGTTGCTAGAGAATGGAAGGTCAACCACTGAGGGTGCCCATACAACAAACAGATAAATATCTTTAGGGCTTAGTTTTTTTCAGATGGATATGGGCTTAGGTTTCATCTCTCTGCTCATCTCAGATTCAGCATGTTGGATACCTTTACAGAATTAAGTCCAAAAGCAAATTATTTTAGCTGATGACCAGGATTTTCAGAAGTCACTAGTGATTTTTAATGGTCTGGTTCTTTCCATGGGTTCTCAAATGGAGCTCCCAAGAATTACAAAGCAGTAAGCTTCTACATTCTCTTTCAGAAAATCCTGGTCCCTAATGTTACATTAATTGGTGTAAAAATTCTCCTTAAGACATAAGAGTCTTTGCCAACAGCAACATTTGCACTTTTTAGAGCTTTTCATAGAGCTGCAGGTTGGAATCTGATACCAAGAGTCTTGGCCGTGCGCATGGCACAGGTCCACTGTAAGCTTCAGAAAATTTTACAGCTCTTTCTGCCACAGGTTTAAAAAATGCGCTCTGGCAACTGACATCAATTTTATGTTGGTACAGCAATTAAAAGACCCCACTTTGATAAAAGTTATTTTAAAAATAAGGAGAATGCCATACTTCTGCAGTAGGAATTATTTTAGTTTACTACCCAGTGAAAAAGAATCAGGAGTATTTTGAATGATAAAAGAAGAGTTTATCAGGGAGTGTTATCTTAAAAGGGCGTACAAGAAGAAGTTGAGTTGGGCAGAGCACCAGTAGAAGCATTTTTTGTATCAATGTTAGTTTTGAACATCTTCCAGTATATGGGCATGAATTTAGATGTGTGCACTTCTCCTGTTAAAACAGTTTGTTTTAAAAACTTCCCAGGATTTTAGGTATGGTGACCTAGAAAAGCAGTGTTACAGGCCCTGAGAAATGTGAAAATCAAGTCCAGACCCCTCGTGTAGCCAGACTCGGTGAGAAGTCTGCTGTAGGTGCCTATCGGACAAATCTCCTTTGAAGCTGGTGTAGGTCTCCATCCTACAGCCAGCCCGTGCATGTGGATAACTGCAAGTGTAGTTCCCCTGAGCCCCGTGACACTTCACATGTGTGTAACTGTCTGCCAGAGCCATAAGAAAATAACTGTACTTTTTGGCTTGTATTTAACTATTCATTGTGCTTGGATTTTTTTAATCACTGTTATTCTCCCAAAGTAGGCCATGCTTCCTCAGGGATATTTATGAAATTGTTCTACATCTCCTGAACAACTATCTGGATCCCAGCGTATTCTTCTGACAACTTTTTAATATAAATAAACATGTGGGAGAGTTTTTTGTTATTATGAATGGGGGCAGGTACTGTGTTCTCGGAAAGGCTTTTGAGTGCAGACAATCAAGTCTATTGCATTTTTTATGCCGAACACCTTATTAATAGCAGACACATCCGCTTTTGCCTGGGTCGCAGGAACAGTTCAGGGGAAAGAATGCTTTATCTCTAGTCAATAAATCATTTATGTCGAGAGTGCCAAAGACCAAGTCAACATGAAAGGAACGAATAAGTTATTACGGTAAAGGAAGTGAATTTCAACACGCTCAGAGCAATTAGTTCAATGCAAAAGAGTGGCAGACTAATGCTATTTTCATAAACCAGCAATTATCAGCCCTGTGGAGATAGATAAATTCTCAAAGGCCAGTGCTGCCATTACACTGGTCGCTAGTTATTACCTCTGAAACAAAATGCTGTTGCTATCAGGACACTGTTCCCTGTGTGCAGACCTGCAGCCTTCCTCCCGTGCCTGGTGCTGCTCCCTGCCGCCGTGCTCACCTGGTTTCTTTGTGTCAAGAAAGGTTGCAGCATCAGACCCTGACAGGGAACCTGACAGGAATGCTGATGGAGACTCAGCTAGCCCAAGTGCTTCAAAACCTAAGAAGTCCTACACTAGAAACCTGAAGACATTGCTTGCCCCAGAAAACACTGCAGCTGACAGCATCCTTTGCACTGTTTTGTTCCTTGTGTTTTTTCATCTGCATGGATTTCTGTGCCTGGAAACCCACCAGTTACACTGTTAAGGGAAATGCAGCCTTCCAGAAGGGGAGTTTGAAAAACCTCTGTAAGCTCTTCAGTTTTGCCCACCCAGCTGCATGGTGGTGCTCCACCAGTGGGCTCATCCTTCCCAGTCTGTTCTTAGCATGAGTGTTGTCACTCCACAGCAGCTGCAGCATTGTCGAGGAAATCAAATCATTGGTTTTGCCCTGAATTTTCAGAAGACCCCAGGCCAGAGTCCCAGCAGACTTACACTGGCGCTACTCCATCAAAGTCTCTGGAGATGTTTTGATTAATGCCAGACCTGGGGTGTTTTTCCATTATCACTAAAACTAACCTCCCTCTACCTGCCACAAAGCCACAAGATCTTAATTATTCAAATATTGTCTCAGGCAATCAAAGTTAAATCCTGCATCTTTCACATTGGTCCCCTTTTAGCAGTTAACATCTGTGTCATTGGAGTCTCCTTGAACAGCCCCACTGCAGGACTGTGCTGCAGTTGACCCTGGTATATATAGGCTGTGGTCAGTAGGATTTTTAATTTAGAAGGAAACGGTCCTCTGGTGTAATTAAAATTGATGGGTAAGGGGGAAGGTACTACCAGCATTAACTGCAACCTCCTATAGTAAAATTCAGGAATCTGGAATGCAGAAATCCTGACCAACATATGGTATGGGTGATTAGGCAGGCTTGTGAGGATAAATCAGCAGGTAAGAAAAGTAGATGTTTGATGAGGCAAACCAAAAGATGTATGGGTAGTCAGTGGTTAATAGGTTAGAGCCGGTTAGACCAAAGGCTTTACATCCATCCTAATAAATACTGTCACAGCAAAGCTAAGTTAGGCACAGCACAGTGATCACAGTACTTGCAAAACCCAACAAATGTTCTTGTTTTGTATTTGAAAGCAGTCGAAGGAGGGAGTCAGGTTGTGCATTAAAATGTAATTCCTCCTACTCCATCAGTAATTAGGGGTAATATTAAGCAGCAACTATCCAATCATATCTTAAAATTTTCAGAACCATTAACTGAATCCAAAAGCGAAGGAAAACTTACCTAGGACTCCTCAGAACTGGAAAGCATAAAAGAAGCTTCAAATGACACCAAAACCCCAGTAATACAAAAGAACTTGACCCAGAAAATCATAGGTCTTTAGCTTCCTGTCAGCCTTAGGCAAAATCATGGCAAGGTTGATAGGCACAGTCATTAAAGCAATTAAAAATTTATAAATCCCTCTAAATGACTTTTGTAGAACTGTATCATGCCAAATAAACTTGCTATCAAGGCTTGTTAATTAAACAAACTCTGCTAACATACTATACTTAGCCTCCTATAGATCATTTGATTCTTATAAAGAACAAAATAGCACAGTGCAAAATCAATATCGCCCATATTAAGTGGATTAAAAGTGATTACAGGCTAGATCACAAAAAATAGCTGTAAATATGAAATTATCATCAAGGAGGCTATTTCTACTCAAGCTTCTCTCAAGGTATGCTCTATTTTCAATACTCCTCCCAGGGAAAGAGGAAATTATTGTTGGCAAGAGCCAGAGATGACAACATCGGGGACGCTGGTAAATAATGATATGGAGCAGGTCAGAGCAGAGAGCAAGCTGGAGGACAGCAAAGTTAAATCCAGGAGAGACAGCAGCGAGTCTTGATTAGAGGCGTGGGGAGTATGTCTAGAATATTCTAGTGGCTGTGAAGGTGTGATGAATAAACCCTTCAACGTCAGCCCCAGAAATGCTCTTGCCAGCTGGGGTGTAGGACGTGGCAATAGCGATGCCCTTCCACTTTGTTTGGTTACTGCCTGTCGTTCAGAAAGGATATCGACAATTTGCAAAGATTATTTTCAATAGTTCCCGGTGTCATTCAAGGGCAGGAAAACAGCTCTTATTATAGTGTCAGGCTAATGAAGCTCAAACTATTAATTTATCAGAGGCAATTTGGAGAGGTGACTCGATCTCTGTCTGCAATCACAGTCTTCTACCTGGTCAGGGAAGCGCTGTCTGAAGGCAGGTAGGTCTTTTATTTAGAAGAAAAGGGAATGATGTGCTCTACTGGTTGGAAACTGATTTCAAGCTAGAAATTAAGTGTAAATGCTCACCAGGGAGTATAATTACCCCTGGAGACAACTTAGTTACCTGGCATGTTCTCCATCACATAAAGTCTTTAAATGTATGCAGAGTATTTTTCTAAGTCAATAAGCTCTACCTCAAACTTAAATCTAGGCTTGGTGCAGCAATTACTGAATGAGGTTATTTGGTGTGTGTTATGCAAGGATTAGACTAGATTATCTGATATAAACTTCTGAATTATAGATATCTTAAAAGTTTCCAGTATTACAGGAAGGCAGGGTAACCTATATCCATTTTTTTCATGTAAAATGGTCTTAATTTAAACAGTTTATATAAATAGAGCTGTGCTTGCTAGCATTTGGCATGAGCATTGGTAGTTCTGCTCACAGCTGTAAGGTTCTTCTGTGTGTAGTTAAAGGAAAAGAACTGGACAAGAAAGGACAACAAAAAACCCTTGGACATACAGAGAAAGTCTGTTGCCTTTTCTCAGTAACAGCCTGGGACAAAATGCTTCACTTCACTCAAATGATGAGGCCAAGTAGAGGTGTAGCCTGAGCAAGGAATAACAACTGTGGGTTTGCCTCTTGAGTAAGGATGTAGCATCTTGCTAGCAAGAAACAGATTTGCCTGCTTTCAACAACTGGCAGAGAAGCTGCTGATGGAGAGTTATATTGTATTGCTGTGCAGCTGAACAGATGCGCGAGCTTCTTGCTTCAGACAGCGAATTGTTCCTCCTGTCATGATGAGCCCCATTGGAGCCAGTTAATAAAGCCCTAGAAGTGAAATTACTGCAGTGGGACCACCCAGAGAAATGACAGTGGTTCCCAGCAGTGGGTTTTTGCAAGACTGAGCCCTATTGCCATTGGCTGGTTTGAATGTTGTATCTCAGAAATAAGCAAAGGAACGCTTGGTGTCTGATTCAGGTTTCACAGAACTGCTGTCCATAGGTGCAGGGCAAGTGTGAGCCATCTTCTACTGGGCTTTAGTGGGTGGTGGGGAACAGCATGGACTAGGATGTACAGTTTAAAGAGTAAACAGTTCATGCAAACAAGAGAAACTATAAAAGCAGAAACTGTAAAAGCAATACTTACTGCAAATTGGTATTGAATCGACATCAAGAAGCTGAAACAAGGAGGGAGCTAGGTATGGCCATATCTAAGAAGATAGAGATCTATGGGGATTCTGGCTCTAATCCAGTGTGAAATCAGAAGAAAATGAGTTTGGTCTAGATTTATTGTTTGAAGGACATTGGCACATGCTTGCTGGCTGTCAGATAAATTCTGAGGAGTCACTGTCTTCGGTGCACGATGGCTCATGAGTGTCCTGTGGCTGCTGTGACACCTCACAGTGCTGGAGGAGAGCTGTCCTTAGCAGGCACAGCTGGGGTCAGTCTGGACAGAGGAGAAGCAGATCATGCAGATGACTGTAACGTCTGCTTCTGCCATAAAAGCAGGATTGACAGTGTTATTATAACACAAGACAGGCTTAGTCTGAGAATGAGATGAAAAGCTCCTTTCTGATTTTAATTCCAAATACATCTAAATACTTTTTCAGAAAAAAAAAATGCTCTGTAGCTGTTGTTACATCTTTAATCATGTTACTTCTATTAAGCACTTGCCTTGAATTCATCTATTTAATATCCTAAGTCACCAAATTAAATAGCTATACACAGGGTTTTTTTAAAGCAGGGAGATCGATATTGCAGCAAAACTCCATGTAAGCAATAAGAAGCTGTGCAGAGGAGAAAAAATAAAAACTACAGTCTGCCCCATCAGATGCTTAGGGGACTTGTTTCTTTGTTTTGTTCTGTTTATTGAGAGCATCGTTTTACATCTAGACAGAAGTTTTCCCTGCTGATCCAGGCTCTGATCTTGAGACCAGTCCAGAGAAAGAAATGTCTGGAGTCCTCTCACCCCTTCATCTGCATCCCTTGTATGCAGAGGCTCCTTCTCTGCTTTTCTCTTGAGAAAGACAGTAAAGAGATTAAGTGGCAATAGTGAAAGCACAGTGGGACATGAGCTTCCAGCCTATGCAAAACATTTCAGCCCAAGACCCAGACCTCAGCCTTCTCCCCCCGAGTCCAATGCCACTGACTGAGGGGAGGAAAGGTGCGGGGCTGGGCTAAGGCTCAGGCGAAGCCCGGTGCCCTGTGCTGTGCTGAGTGCTCTCTTGACACCAGTGCAGGAGACAGGTTACCTTGCAGAATCGACCCCTGTGTTTCCAGTCATCAGCTGGGGTTGCTGCTGTCAGCTGGCCTTCCTTTACAATACAGATGAGCTGTGTGGGACAATGGGAACGACCAGCGTGTCCCCAAAGAGGCTGTGTGCTCTGAGAAGACTCCTTTGCTCTGTACTAAGCTGCTGAGATCCTTGGTGAGTCCAAGAGATGTATTTTTAACTTTCTCACAGTTATTGCAGAATCTGGAAGTGGCAGGGACGTGCTTTGGCACATGCTGGGCATTGCTTCCAGTTCCTCGTAGAGACTGTCGGTTTCTGGACCTGCCTTGCAATTATTATTTCTTTGTCATGAGAGGGGGTAAGATGTGAGTAAAGCCTGCCTGTCTCCGTGCAGCGTAAACCAGCAAAGGAGGCTCTCACTTTGGGCTCCTCTGTTTTGGGGAGTTGAATTTAAGGTTGATTGAACTTGATCTTGAGGAGAGGAGATAACTGACAGTTGGAATTACAGCCATACCTGAGTTGTTGCCAAAGGTTGTCCCCAGATTAATAGCCCATGGACAGAATCAGATGCCAGGCTGCACTTGTGTGTCAGCAGGATGCGAGATTCAGGGAGCGAGAGGGAGGCTGGGATCATGGTCCTGGGAAATCTGGTGGCCTGATGCAGGAGAGCTGGATGCAGAAAGTCTGAGCACAAGTCCATACCAGCTGTATGGTCCAAGTGGTCTCCTGAAGCTGGCAAGCTGTGCCTGCTCCAGCTGCCTTTGGAGCCAGTTCTGCTTTGCTTTCACTAAGGAAACACTCTAAGCCCGTGATCTCCTTTTAATGTTAACTTGGTTGAAACTCTAGGAAAATGCCAGCAGTCTAATGGTTAAAAAGCGACTGTTACTCCCAGCCTGTCTGTGACTGAACTTTTTAAAGACAGAGCCAAATGAGGTGGCATAAGACAAAAGTGTGCCTTTTTGTTTGATGTACACTGCATTTCCCCAGGCATCCAAGGTGTTCGTCTGTACAGCAGTGCTTTTGTTCCCAGAACAGAAATTATTGCGCAATCTAATTTTTAGTATACAAAGTGGCCATCACTGTTAATTCCACCCTACAGGTTTTATATTTATTCTTTAATTCCCTCTGTTTTAAAAAATTAAGAAAAAGTAAAATCCAGGTGGGAGGGAGGAATTCTTTTAGATGAAGAAATTAAAATCAGTATCAAGTTTTTGGTACCTTTGGGCATGATCTCTGGAAGCTTTGGATATCTGCTTTATCATTTTGTATATTTGACAATTTTGTACTCTGCATTGTTTGACTTCATTTGTGCATGGCGATGTATTAAAACATGGAATTTTTATTATACAGACAAAGTATTTTCTTTGATTTAAAAAAGGTCAGAGCTTGATCCAGAGCTTTTTACCAGCGACCACTCTCCCCTGACACTGACCGGTCTTATCTGGGGACCTTCCAGCACCTGAAGTTGGGCAAAGCTTTTCTCCCACCTGCCTCCTTCCCCGGCTGCGGTACTTCAGACTGGTGCAGTGGTTGGCTGCAAGGGGTACAGGTCCTGCAGAAATGCAACACATTTCTAGGTGTAACAGAAGGTGTTAACTGAGCGAAGGAGACTCTTCTGCTTGGCAGGGTCTGGGTGTAAATCCAGACCGACTGCGCTGACTTGGCTCGATTTGCCCTGGCTTTAGTGCAGTGTGCTCACTTCAAGAAAAACTAATGCTGAAATTCCAGCCTGATACTATGCTTTCCCATATATGCTGTTTTTTTTTTTTTCTTTTCAGCCATAATTCTGAACCGTCTCACACTGGTAAGGTAGAGACTGATTACATGTTTTCATCAAACACAAAATACTGGGCTTAATACAAAATAATAGAACAAAATTATATAGTGTGCAGCATAACTGACAAAGTCAAGATAAATTGTCATCTAAAAAAATCAAAAATCATGCTTTTTATTATAACATTTTGTGATGAGACTGCAATTTACTAAATTTTGTTTAGATCTTTAAAAAGCTTTCTACTCCATAAACTTTGTCAGTGAGAAGAATATGTTAGCAAGGAAAGCTCCATTTTCATACAGATCCGTGCACGTTACATCTCGATCTAAAGGAACTTGGAATAACCATACAAGTAAAGAAAGTAGTTTCTATGTCACATATACTTCTCACCACTGGTGTCTCTGTACAGGTTACAGTGGCATCGTATTGTTACCACTCTGGGTGTTGCACACTAAGATTATTTCCATTGTAAACAGGAAGCCTAAATCAGGTCCACTTTCTAATGAAACAGCAGCTACCATTAATGAAATAATCCTCCCTGGAGATAGAGAAAATAGCTACTGATGCTGTGGAACAAGGAGTTTCCACGTGTGCTTGTATGGAGTTTGTGTTACAAACCCCACCAATGAGAGATTTATAATGGTTGCACTTTCTTCATTCAGTTTCACACTCGGAAGTCATTGGTGGAGCAACCGGTTGTGCAGTTTGGTTTTTTGGTTGTTTTCCTTCCAGGGACAATTAGTCCTTGATGCAGCTTGCGTGATCTTGTGTTACATCCAGCTTATGTTAACGTCCTGTGGGTCCATCGGAGCTTACCTTACCCTGAGCAGCTCTCGCAGGTTACAGGCCCAGGTTATGCTGCTTGGACCCTTGTGCTCCAATGCCATGTCCAAACATTGGATTCTTGAACAGAGACCTTATTAGCTAAGCAAACCTAAGCAGGCTTGTGTTCATTTGAGCAAAGCCTTGTGATGTGAGCAAATACCTGTAGTCCACCCTGAAGTCCAGTGAATGAAGCACAGTTCTTGAAGCCCAAGTGATGTTCCAAATCCCACCATTCACCTGCTGTAAGTGAAAGAATAAGTTCCCCCACATTGTCACTTCATGTCCCACCTCCTTATCTGTAAAATCGGAACTGCATTTACCTGTCACTGTTAAACCTTGAAACTCAAAGGAGAAACTGTAACTCTTCCAAGAAAATTGTGTTGCAGCTCATGCTTATCTGACGTTCTGCTCTCACTGCCCAGGCGCTGATCTGTCAGAGTCTCAGTGTACGCTGTGACACTTTCACAGGTGAGGTGTTGTATCAGCCTGGACTCGGTTTGTATGAGCCTTATTCCTCTTTTGTTCACTCCTTTGTCTCACTCATGTCACTGCCTTGTCATTGCCTTCTCCTTGCTTTTCTGCACCTGACATGATTTCTTGCCTTCTACCGTTATTAACATCACGTGGGGAATGCACTGACTTACTGCACTGAGAAACACACTTCCAAGTGAAGGAGTTTTGCTTAAACTAAATGACACTGAGGTGTTGGCCTTAGGAGGAGATAAAGCAGAGGACAAATTGCTACAGGTTTATTCTAGGGCAGCATGGGGATTTAACCTCTTCTTCCTCTCTGTTTTGGAGCAACAGACTGAAATGTCAGCAAGAAGGATGCACAGTGGACAGTAGGAAAAGCTTTCTAGGAAGAGGGAAACTGAAGCAGTAGCAGCTGCTTAAAGATCTGGAGAACATCTTCAACAAGCATCCATAACCCAGTGGTAGAGCAGGAGGATGGACCAAGTTGTCTACCAAAATCTCTTTCAGTCCAATTTCTTTGCAGGTAAGACTTGAATGGGAAGCAGAGTTGACTTTTTAAATTGTCGTTACTTTATGTTTCAGCTGGAACTGAACTTAACTCTTCTTCTTCAACCTCATCAAGGTGAAAACCTAGTACTGCGCAGCTAGGAGTAGTTCCAGACTCATTTAAATCAATACATCAGGCTGTTAGCTGAGGAACTGGGACAAGTCCACTGCTCTGGCCAGTCCAGTCACAGAAGCAGACCCCGGGGTGATAGCAGGGACTTGAGCCCACCCTCTCACCCCAAATCACCACACTTACTGCACGTTCAGTTCCTGTGCTATACAACAACAAATAGCAGCAATTAGTGAGACTAAGACCACAAGGAGGATGGCACCGTTTAGAGTCAGGGTGAGGATTACCGTTCAGCTCACCTCCAACAGCCAGCCTTTCATCTAGTCTTTACTGGGCACTGTCAGGGGATTAGGGCTAAGTAAAGCCTTGGAATGAGGGAGTTAAAATAAAAAAAGTATTTTAAAAAGTAATATTTCTTGAGCCTTCTTATAAGCTGAAGAGAGGCAACATTTTATAGCCAGCTAGCAAAATCCTTGAGAGCTTCAGCGATCCATTGCAGAAGGCAGCCTGAGAGGGTGTGCGTGGCCATCTCCAGCTGCCACCAAAAGCTGTAGGCTGATTAGAAAAAATGCTTTTTCTTCACTGGAGAGTTTTACTGCAGAGAAATGAAGCACTTCAGGGCACATTGTATGTCTCAGCTTGAACACTCTGCCCTGGCACTTTCCAGGGCAAGATGGGAGAGCGTGGTTGGTGCTGAGCACCGGATGCTAAGCCCGAGGGGCACTTCAGCTCTCCTCCGTGCTGTGAAACGGGACGGAGATGCAGACTATGTGGGAGGCAAATTGGTTTATGGAAAATATTGGGAACTATTGTACTAAGCTGATTAACTCATTTTAATAGTTTTATGTAGCTGCAAAAGTTGCCCCCTATGAAAACACACAGCTGCAAGTGTTTGCACTATGAAAACGCCCCGACATGCAGGAAGGCCAGATAAGCCCCTGCCTGTCACTGTTACAGCAAGAAATGTTAATACTTCTGCAGAAATGCAGGGTTATTTCTGCTTCTCTTTAAGCTTTAACTCGGAGCATGAAGGGTGCTGTTACACTGACTGATTCTGTACATGTCCCGCATGTGCCAGACTCAGCCTGACTGTGGCATTTCTTGGGAGGTAAAACTTTGTCAGATACGTGAGGAACTGTGGGGTCCTGGGTCTCCCACTGCCTAATTCTACTTGGTGACAAATGCTGCTTGTTTTACCTCAGGGAAGGAACTTTTCTCCCCTCCTCCACTTCCCTGAGTTGTATGTCAGGGAAATGAGGCTTGCTTCACGCTTTCCCTCTTTAACTGTGTTACTTGTCCCACACCAGGCTGTCTCTCCCAGAATACAGACCTTTAGGACACCATTCTGCTAACCCCATGAGGGACATGGCAACCAGCAGGAAAACCAAGATTGGCTGGAATATTATTCAAACACACTGGACCAAGGACCACCCTCATCCTTCAGCATTTCTCTTGGGTCACCAGTCACACACCCCTCCCTGTTAAACCTAAATTAAAACCACTCTAAAAGCAGCATGGTTTCAAGCACTAGCAGCAGGGCATTTATAAGGAATTTTCAGACTGGTACTTCTCCACAGGCCAGTTTGGGACCCCCTGGGTGTAGGATATTGTCTCAAAATATTCTGTGAAAGCCATCAAGAGGCACTGGTATCCAAGCACAAAATAACAGCTCTGCCATCTCTGAAAGTGTTAGCTTTAAACCAGCTTTACCCTCTCTGGTTGTTTTGGAGCTCAGCTCATGGCTGATACTTTTGCTCCAATTCCCTTTGCTTCCCATTGTACCCTTGGAGAAGCAGCAGACCTTCTTCAGAACTGGAGCTAAGGTGGATGCATGTTCACTTGCTCCCAGCCAAGGCACAGAGCTGCTTGGGTTACAGCTTGGTGAAACACAAAATGTGGGCACGCATCTCCATGGCAATAGGTACTTGGGAAGCATCTGAGTGATTTTGCAGGTTACGTTCTGCCATTCATTTCATTTTGAGTGGTAGCACTGTAAGAAATCAATATGGCACATTTTAAGTGGATTACGAGGCAGTTAAATGGCAGGTCTCTGAAGAGGAGTTGCAAATGAAGAGTGATCCCATGGGAGTTTTTATAGAGGGAATATTCAGGAAGCTGTACGTGGCTGTTTACTTTAGAGGTCACAATGGATAAACAATTGAGCATGAGTTTCCCATATGATGCTCTTGCTAAAGAGGCTAATATGACCCTGTGATGTATAAATGGGGATATTGAGTGGTAGCAGAAATGTATTAGCTCTATACCTGACATTAATGAGACAAAAATAGTCCAGTTCAGCTGTCAACTCTTAAAAATTGTGTTGAAAAACTGAGAAAGGTTGAGAGAAGCACTGTAAGACTGATTGAGAGTGTATGGCACAGTGACCCAAAGGAGCACAATCCATTTATAATTTGAAAGAGCAGTATAAGAGATGAATTGATCAAGATCTGTAGGTATCTATACATGGAGGAGGAGCACAGCATCAGAGGATTACTTAATCTAGCGGACAAAGGCATAGCAACCAGGAAGGCTGGAGCTAAAAAAAAATAATCCCATTGAAAACGAGGCACATTTTTCTCCTTAATGACCTTGTAATTAACCACTGGAGGAGCTGACGGGATATGGTAGGTTCTCCATCACCCAAAAAGATCTCTAAATTAAGCGTGGATGTCTTTCTACATCGGTGTGGGAATTGCTGGGCGAAGCTCCACAGTCTGCATTATGCAGTAGGTCAGAGGAAACCACCATGGTGATGCCTTCTGGCTGTGAAAGCTTTGAAACTATCAAAGTGATGATGTCTGAACAGCACACCCCAGCAGTATCTAGCTAGTTCATGCAACACATGTTATGAAAAGACACTTTTAGGGATATTTAGAGGGCTTTAAATATTTTACTAGAGGGTTTTTTTTTTTGGTAGACTCTGCCTGTAAAACCGAGTAGATGAAATAAACCTTAAAAACAATATATAAAAAAGAAAATCTCCTGAAATAGATTTCCAATACTCCCAAATCCCAGTATTAATGGCCAGTATCTCAGGATACTCTGGGCTTTCAATGTGATGCTCCAAGGACTCAGCCCATCATTGTGGTTTAAAACTCCTGTTTCACAGATTTATAGATGCTGAACTCAGAAAGGACCACTGTGAGTGTCTAACTTGACCTTGTGCATAACAGAGGCCACAGGGCACCCCTCAGTTAATTCCAGGCTACCAGGCTGAAGCCTTCCAGACTTTTTTCTTCATACCATAACCAGAATACAGCCTTTTCTCTCCATCCACACAGAAAACCTTCACATCCTCTCATGTCTCACTGCAACATCCCTCCTTCCACTCTGAAAAATGAAATCTTTCCTGGCACATGTCCATTCAAATTGCTGCTGCAAAGATCATTTGCCATTCCTGTGCCTCCTTGCCTGTCTTCACTGACTCTCCCTTCTGCCTTTCCATGAACACAACATCAACAGGCTGCCCTTCACAGCCTGGTCCCTACCTCTGCTTCTTTGTCAAATCTACCCTCATCAGAGATTCGATGTGAGGAAGAAATTCTTCACTGTGAGGGTGGTGAGGCACTGGAACGGGTTGCTCAGAGAAGATGTGGATGCCCTCTCCCTGGAAGTGTTTAAGGCCAGGCTGGATGGGGCTTTGAGCAACCTGGTCTAGTGGGAGGTGTCCCTGCCCATGGCAGGGGGGTGTTGGAACTAGCTAATCTTTGAGGATCTCTTTGAAACGAAACCATTCTATGATTATATGATTCATTTCATTTGGTACCAGCTCACTCCCGCCTCTCATGGCCCACTTTGCTCACTTTTGTTTTTACTGCCTTCTTTTTTTTTTCTGAACAAACCTTATGTGGTGGAGCAACAGTCCATGGTAGAACAAGGTAAATGAAAAGATGCTGGGTGCATCTGCACCCATCAAACCAGGTTCAGCCACATGTGCTCCTAAGATGTGACCATTTTGTGACACTGGCTTTATGGCTTAATGTTTATGGCAGGAAGAATATGGACAGAAAATCCACCTTTTGGGAGGAGAGAGGAGAATGGGGAAGGGAGATCTTGGCACATCCTATCTTCCTGGCAGTTTAGTTTGGTCTTCAAGAATGTTGCAGGATTTATGAGCACAAAGGTAAATCCAAGGGAGATTAAAAAGCATCCTGGAGCATTAAAAAGTGATAAAGCCATAGACATGTGAGAGATTTATTTGTGCTTCTCCAGTTTACTGCAGGGACATCACCTCCAGCCTTCAGTGGTTTGAGACCAAATTATTGGCTGGTGCTTCAAGATCATAAGAATGCTGCCACAGGTTACCAGTGAAAGACCTGGGTTCTGGCTCAGGGAGAAATAACTCATGTGAATTATTAAATGCTTGTATATCACTCCAAGACATCAACAGCATGGTACAGTTTGCATCTGGACAATGTCTGTATTTTAAGGCTCTTCATCTTTCAGAAAGAACCCACCTTGGTAAGCTTGAATGCAGGAGCCCAGTACCACAGAGCTCTCTTTGTAAATAAGGGTAAACGGAGGCAAGGACCAGGAGATCCCACAATGGAAGACTGGGCTGCACAGGAGGAAAGGTCAAATTGCCAAAAAGCCCATGCCAGACTTTTTGCTTTCTGGAGAAATGCTCTTTGGTTTCTGCTTTCCAGCACTGCTCTGTCTGGGGCAGCAGGGAAGCGAGGAGGAAGGATGCACAGAAGCAATCTGCTGCCTTCACTGCTTCTGCTTGATGAAAAATGACAAACACCCTCTTTTACAAAGCCTCGGTGCTCAGCATGTTTTAACTGCTACACACAACTGGTCTCTGAATTCACAAGGGTTACCTTGCTGCTCTGTTACGAGCGGAGTTTAATCCTCCTGGAGCCAAACTGCATAAAATTGTCAAAAGCTGACACACGTCTCTGCTCAGCATTGCCTATTGACAACCAGGCACCCCTGGCCAAACTGAGAGGAAAACATCTGTCAGTAGGTGTTAATGAGACCATAGCATGTAGCAGGCAAGACCCAACCAGCTCAGCAAGATCAGACAAAATTCATGTTCTCATCGGGTGATCACAGCTCTCTACGGATGCACGCAGCCAGCAGGGGATCACTCGCACACATCCTTCCTTACACAGGTATTTTATGAATTTTAGAATTAGCAGGATGCAAATTTGCCCTTTCAAGCTTGTCTGTCAAAGCAGAGCTTTGACAGTACCTTGCAGTGGCCTGTGCAGGAAAACAAAGGGGTATTAAAAAATGTCACAGGTGATCTTCTGCTTGAGCCAGTACAGTTGAAGCATGGGGCAGGAAAAACTTTTTTTAGCAGAGGTGTAAACTTAAAAGCCTCATTGCTTGTACCTAGTCCTTGTACCATGTTGTTTTTGAAGGAAGTCATGGGCGTCTTCAATCTTCATACCTGCCGACAGTTCTGAATGAAATACTGCTGCTGGAATAGATGTGTGGCATCATTGCAGGTTGTCAGTCAACAGGATCATGCCTTTGAACAGTGGTGGGTTAAAGCAGAAGGAAGTGCAAAGAAAGGGGAGAGAGGGGAGCCAGTAATTCACAAAGAAAATTTTCATTTAATTAACTGATTATTTACATCTCACTGTACAAATCAGAGCTGAGCATATTCATCTAAGCCAATGTATACGATTCACAGATTGTCAAATAGATATCTGGAAGTGAGAAGTTATAGAAATGAAAGTCATGAATCATCAGTTGTTCTTTCATGCTCATGGACAGCATCTTTTATTACACGCAAATTCAATTTTTAACTACTGCAAACAGCAAAAATAGCTAAAGTCAAATCTGCAAGGATAGAAAAGTGACACAACTCTGAGAAGAAGAAATTGCAAGTTTAAGGATGAATTCTGCCCTGTTGTTTTAGTGTGATCCACCTGACCAGCAGTGAACACCTGCAATGTCTGTTTAGAGGCTCTACTTGTGTCTTCTCCATCCCAGACTAAAATAGGCAGCTACAACGATGAAGGGCACCCTCATCGTTTCCCTCTGTTGTCCATCAAAGAAACTCTGTAACCAGCTCAGATAAAGACTGTGGCTTACTAAGATTAGATGAGATGAATTCTACTTGCTAATTCTCTTTGAAGGCAAATTCATAGACAAGTCCCTAATAACGTGGAGAATTTCAGGTAGGATACCTGGCTTGATGCATGAGCCCTTCTTTGCAATATGCCGATCTCCTGCAGTGCTACTGGGCAAAGA
Organism: Chloroceryle aenea; assembly: GCA_013399075.1. Taxonomy (NCBI): domain Eukaryota; kingdom Metazoa; phylum Chordata; class Aves; order Coraciiformes; family Cerylidae; genus Chloroceryle; species Chloroceryle aenea. Next base: position 726,453 of record VWZY01011989.1, on the reverse strand, counting down.
TAAAAGCTCTCCACACACTTGTTTAAAAGTCATGTTTCAGGATCTCAGCTGAACAGCCAAGAAGAAATGGATCTTTTTTCCTGTGGGTCTTTCCTGCACCCATTTCGCAGGAGACGCAACAGCTTCTGTGAGAGGTTTGCCATGGGCACAACTCAGCCCCGTCCTCCTCTTGAGATTCATCACATGCTTTTGCCATGACTTGCTGGGAGGACACACATGGTTTAGTCTGCAGAGGTAGTAAGCACAAGTCTTAAATTTTCTTTGATGTGTCAAGAAATGTCAAGGGTTTGCATAGTGGAAGAAGAGCCCCTTCTCAAAATATCTCAGGTGGGGTGCCCCTGCCAAGGCAGCTCCTGTCCCATGTCCCTCTTTTCTAAAAATGCACCAAACAGGCAGACTACACTGTGTGATTTTATTTCTCTGGAGCACATCTATGGAGGCAACAAATGGATATAGAATTAGCTGTTTAACAGACTCGGCTGTTTAGAAATTTAACAAACAAATGTAAATACCAGTAGGTATCTGGAAACTAGTGTTTTCTTTTCTGTCTGAGACAGCAAAATGAATGGAGAGCAATATCCAAGCACTAAAAGTTAGCAGACTAGGGACAAAAATATACCAGTTGCTAGGAGATGGTATTTAATCTAGAATTTTAGGCAATAAATAAAAATGAAGTTATAAGAAGAAATATTGTATAGAGCAGAAATCAAGCCTAAGCAAGCAGTTATTTATGACAGGGAGCAAAAATGTCATGGCCAAAGAAGGGTAAAGATGCTTCCATACATCACATCACAGGGATGAAGGTGAACAGGAAGGTTATTGACTTGACCATGGGAACAAAACCCCCGCCAGTGAAAGACATTGCGGACAAAACACTTTCCTAGTTGAAGTTGCTGGGACATGTGCCACTAAGGTAAATAAAGTCTGTACTTCAACCTGCAAATATCACCTTTATCTGTGATAGAAGCTCAACCAGAACCTAGTGTTGTGAAACTCAGCTTGCTCCCTCCAGTCATGAAGATTACAGAAAAACACAGCAAAACTGATTTGGTTGTGAAGTTCAACCCTAAATCCACTGGAATCTGCTGGTTTCTTTCCCAGTGAAAGCCTTACTTTCTTAATAGAATTAGAACTGTTAAATGCTGGGTTTTAGGACTAGAATGTATTGTGAAACCAAACAGGTTTCAATGACAAGGCCAGCAGGGAGTGGGCTAAGCTGCTGTAAGGAGTGGCAAATCTTTGAGGAGAGATCCCTTGGTGGGGTTTGCCTGAGTGGGATTTTAGTCCCGTTGAAATCAATGGCAAAGTTGTGACATATCTCAAAAGGTCCCTCTCTCCCACAAGTACACAGGTAAAGTTTTCCGTGGAATGTAGTCCAGCACATGGTAACCACCTGCATCTTTGGGGGACACAACCCTCTTCTGGTTCATAGATGAAGTAATTATATGCAGGTCTTAGAAGCAGTGTTTGCTTCAACACTGCCCCTGGGTAACTTCCACCTCAGACGTCCCCTTGACCAAGGCTGGTAAGTACTTCTACAATATTTGGTCATGGCAATTACATCAATTAGTGGTACCAAACCATAGGGGTCCCAAGGACAAGATGGAAATTCAGACTTTTCATAACTTTGGTATTACGTGAAATCCTCAGCACTGGAGCACTTCTTGTTTAGACTTGCCTAGGATAGTGCTTGTCAGAGTGATTAATAATTTTCCCTGGGTAGCAGCCAAAGATCAGAGTCCATGCTGATGCCTGCAATCTGCCAGAAGGCTTTGATATTGCCAAGAGGGGGATGGTCAAGCCTAAGTAACCACTGGTTGAGGGGATAGTTACTCCTCATTCAGAAGATCCAAAGGACTGCCCTCTCTGCTGGCCCAGCTTATCTTCCAAAGGGTAGTTGCCGATGGAAGGCATTACTGCAATGGTCTTTGCAGACCTATAGATGCTGGCTGGGAGGCAGTAATGTATGTGCTGTTACATTAATGCTGCTGGTGGCACGGGCATCTCCTCTTCATGCAATCTGGAGTGTACAGATGGTGCCATCACATCTGGATCTGAACACTTGATAGGGTACTCTGCAGTAAGGAAGGGCTGGAAAGGATTGGCTGGTTATTGTTCAGTCCCTCTGATTGATACCACTGGCTGGGTGGGAAAGTATCAGCCAGGGAGGGTTGGCTGGATTTTTGTCATTACTTGTGATGAAGAGCAAAGGAGGCTGAGGGGAGACTATCTCTCTCTACAACGACCTGAAAGGAGGTTGTAGAGAGGTGGAGGTCAGTCTGTTCTTCCGAGTAGCAAGCGATAGGACAAGAGGAAATGGCCTCAAGATGCATCAAGGAAGGTTTAGATTGGAATTTGGGAATGTTTCTTGACTAAAAGGGTTGTCAAGCATTTGAACATGCTTCCCATGGAAGTGGTTGAGTCACCATCCTTGGTGGTATTTAAAAGACCTGTAGACGTGGCACTTAGGGACATGGTTTAGCAGTGGACGTGGCAGGGTTAAGTTTATGGTTGGACTAAATGATCTTACAGGTCTTTTCCAACATCAGTGATTCTATGATTCTGTGATGGCATGGCCACTCTGGGCTGCAGCAGGCTTTTCTCCCAGAATGACTGGAACTGCCTTTGCTGCTGCCAGCAGCAAGCACAGATTTATCAGCAGGAGGCAGAGACAGTAACCTCCATCCCTGCTGTGTCAGGTGGGAAGGGCCAGCTGCCCACACTGTCCATCTGTCCACACCATGGATAAGCCTGGGCCTCCCTTCAGCCCAATGAGGGATTTGAATGAAGATCAGAAAGAAAGATAAATATAAAAGAGGCTTGTGGGAACTGTATGATCTTTTCAGTTTATTTTTTAAAAGTATGTTCCTGTGCTTCCAAGGGCCAGCAAGAGGGTTCTGTCATTATGAGGATGTTCATAAATCAGGAGACAGTAGCCCAGATGACCTTACTGTTCAGTTTGTAATTTGCAACAATCACAAGCTGTGAAAGTACACCAAAGCAAATAATATCCTGGGCTGCATAAGAAGATGTGTAGCAAGGAGATGATGCAGGAGGTGATGCTCCCCCTACTCTGCTCTCATAAGACCCTTCCTAGAGTACTGTGCCCAGATCTTGTGTGTTCCAGTACAGGAGAGATATGGATGTGTTGGAGTGGGTCCAGAGGAGGGTCGTGAGAATGGTCAGAAGGCTGGAACACCTCTCCTGTGAGAAAAGGCTGAGAGAGATGGGGGTCAGCCTGGAGAAGGCTCCACGAAGACCTTATAGCAGCCTTCCATTACTTAAAGGGGGCTTATAAGAAAGACAGTGAGAGATTTTTTTAACAGGGCCTGTAGTGACAGAACAAGGGCAAGTATTTTAAAACTAGAAGAGGGTAGATTTAGATTAGATTAGATTAGATTAGATTAGATTAGATTAGCTATAAGGAATTTTTTACAGTTGAGGGTGGTGAGACACTGGAACAGGCTGCCCCCTCCCTGGAACTGTTCAAGACCAGGTTGTACAAGGCTTTGAGCTCTTGAGCCACCTGATCTAGTGCAAGATGCCTCTGCCTATGGCCTAGATGACCTCTGAAGGTCCCTTGCAACCCAAACCATTTTGTGATTCTATGAATTGACTTCTAAGACCTGTGTTCTGATTTGGGGGCACTTTGCAAATCTTTAACTCAGCAACACAACTCCTAAGATGTCTGTGAAGAAACCTCTCCTTCTTTTGTTGTATATAGGGCTGAAAATAAAAAACTGCTCGGTGAGATAAGTACCCTCCAAATCCAGGGACTAGCACATAGACCAATCAGTGAAAACAGCAGCCACAGTGCTTCTCAGACAGAGCCCGACACTGAGCAGCAGCTTTCAAACATTAGCAGTGATGTTTATCTGCCGTCAGAGAAGTTCACTACCCACATGCATGGACTCTGTACAAGTCAGGACTGCTTATCTCCTGATACAATCAATATGCAAGGCCCGCCACTGTTTGGACCCCTATGCAAGCTTAATAAAGCCAGAGTAAGTGCTGCTGTTTCAGTATCAGCTGAAGGAAGTAAAACCACAGGGCACTGATGAGGGTCTGATGCCAGCACTGTGTGAATTGTAAGAAATGAAAAGGGGATAGAGTCTGTTAACCTTTTCCCTCAAGTTTCCTATTTATCTTCTTTTAAGATTCAAGGTAGGTGAGATACATCCTGCTTTAATCTCAGCTGTAACCCAACATGCAAGTTTTGGAGATCAGGGGGACAGGCTGCTCTGCTTTTCATGTGTGGAAAAAGAGGCAGGAAAGCCAGGGCAAAATATTCTCAGTTCCACTCATGGCTTAGTGGGAATCCCAAACACCACCCTTCTCACTGGTTTAAAGCCACGGAAACCAGATGTGCACCCCCTGAAGGAGCTGAGGTCACATCAGTGAATAGAAGTTACTGCTAAAGGCTCCTTCTCCACAGTAGCATGGTTCACAAAACCTGAGGGGAGGGCCAGGGGAGGCCTGTCCTATCCCAACGATCCTCCACTGCCCCAGCTGAGTTTAAGGATTCTTCTCATTTTGTCAACAGCTGCTTTGGGTTTACACTCACTGCCTACCTATGGAAATGGGGACTCACACCCACTTACTCCTTGCAGCAGAGCAGACTGCATGGGGAAGATGGATTAATTTCATCTTTGTGATTGCATTTTACATTTTGATGCCCTGGATGTTTATTCCTTTATCATGTATTAATTATTGGCATTCTCTAGGCTTCCTTCTGTCTTAATCTGATTTAAAACAGACATTTGCATTTGAAAAGTAGCTAGTATGTATAGCAAATCCTTTCCCTTGGTTTGCTGTTAAGGCAGCCAGCTTTGAAGTATTATATTAATGCTGTTTGCCAGGGGTGAAATTAGCACACCACCTATGGAGAGGCACTTCCTTGGTGAACCTACTGCTTTTACCCACAGGCCACATCTACGCCCCTGCTACAAAACCTGGATCAATCTTCTGGTGAGTTCAGTATCAGTAT
>VWZY01011989.1:695895-709105 GCA_013399075.1 Chloroceryle aenea | reverse complement strand
GCAAATGCTGAAGCTCTTTAACCTGGCATCTTATCTGAGCGAGCGCAGCTGCCAGAGCGTGCTGCTGCCCCTTTGCACTCCGGCTTCGGTGCCGCTTCCCAGCAAAGTATGCCATCTGCTGATCTCCCGGCACTGCGTCCTGCCGTGGCCCGTACGTAGTCTCTGTCTCTCCCGTGTACGTATGGACCATGCCTGGCTCTCTACTCTCTATAAAATCCGACAAGGTCACATCTCCACAGTGACATAGCAGTGGTCAACCCATTGAAATGCTTCTGTGCATATTGGTGTAACCCAGGTGTGAAAGCTTGTAGGAGGGACTCTGCTATTCACCCCTCCCAAAGCAGCATCCCATCAGGAATGAGGCTGTAGTGCTTCGAAAGGAAATACCTCTAAATACAGCTGGGCCATGAAAACTGCACACAGAGCTGCTCTTGTGAGGCTTTTAGGGCTTGGATTTAACAATGCATCATCAAGATATTAATCAAAAAGAAGATAGGTGCATTCTTCAAGGCACGTATATTTGCATATCCATATGGGGTTGGGAAACTCACCTGTCGCGTTCTTCTGTGCCTGTTTTCTCATCCTCTGCTCTAACACGAAGGCCTTTTCACTTTGTGTGAAAGGCAGGAGGAGCATCGGTGCCCTGGCCATGGAGAGCTGGGACAAAGATACTGGTCCTTGCCAGGGCGAAATATGAATGGCTGGCTCTAGGTAGAAGCTTTGCCAAGCCCGGTAAATTAGATGACTGGGTTTTAAGACATGGTGGTCTCGGGTCATGTTGTCTTATGCTTGGTGCCAGTGGATGTTACAAGTTAGTTATGATGCGGTTTCACCTGTGGCACGACATTTGATGGTGGGTTTGAACAGGGTCCACCAGCCTTCAGGATGAGTTGTTTCCTCTCTAGGAGATTGAAAAGGCCAAGAAAGGTGACCTCTTGACCTGTGGAAAATGCATAGAGTGTCTTATTTCATTTGAAGGGAGCAGGGAAGGGCATGTGCGTATTTGACCATCTCCTTGAGTTGTATTGAGAGATCCGTCTGTATGTTACAGCTAATTAATTTGCATCCCAGTTATTCATCTCAGCAGATAAAGCTGATGCAGACTAAAATGAATTGCATTATCATGATTAGACTACTAGCAAACAGAATATAAAGGAAAACAAAGAAAAAAACTCTAGTTTCTTTACGGTGCCCTTGACTGTTCAAGTTGGCCTTTGTCACCTCGCATAGGGCAGCTTGGATTTCTGAATTCCTCCATCGTAAGATTTCAGCATCAAGCTCTCTGTTTCACAAAGGGTTAAGCAAATAAACAGTGCTACTGCTGAAGCTTGAAGACAGCCTCCTAAATGTTTAATGACAGTCTAAATATATACATATGTACAGTGTGTTTTAAACAAAGGCAAAATTCATCTACAGGCTTAACTGGTTCCAAATAATTATTTTTTGGAAGGTAATATAAACAACTGTGGATACCAGAAGGAATGGAGGAATGTGATGTTCTAGTAAAGCTAGATGCAGAGAGAAGAGAATGGACTAAAATAGGAATATTTCTAGGAAAGTAAATAATGTCTGTTGTCTGTGGTGTATCACCTGATCTGCACCAACTTTGCCCTTGGAAGATGGGGAGAGTAATTGTATCCTAAAACATACGGTCTCATCAGAAGCTCATTTGAGGAGGCTTTTTGTTCATATCTCTGCAGGATAGCTGTATTTAATGGTAGCAATGGAACAGAGGGGTAAAACAAATAATGAACAGGGTTGGAGAGAGTGGGATGGAGAAGGGGAAGTGAGCAAACAGATGTATCTTTTGAGAAATGTGAACTTAAGGTGGAGGGCAACTAGTGTAGCAAGGTGTTTTTATAGACTTAGTAAGTTTTTCTACTAGCTGGTACTCAAAAAGTCTCTGTGATCACGACTGAACTGAGAAAGGCAGGCAAAATATGCAGGACCTCATGAGGTGGGACTAGTTCTGCAAGAGGAGGTTGGAGGCATGTGGTTGAGGAGGAGCTTATGGAAGAACCTACCTGGGGCTGCTGGGAGGCTGGCAGAAGAGGGAGAGAGCAGCAGCATGCTGCGTGCTTGTGCTTGTGCCTGTGAGACAGCTCTGCAGGGCACATGGCAGCATTGAGCAGGGTTGTGTATGCACTTCTACAGGTGAAAATATCCAGCTGAACATTTTCACTCGTCTCTGGTATCTGGTAGGTTTACGTGGCATGCACTGTTTGGTGGAATGTGTTTTCAGTCACGGCTGAACCTCCTGCCAGTGGAAATGCAGTCCTGAACGAAGGTTACAGTCGTGCAGTAAACACAGAATGGGAAGAAAAGCAACTTAAAGTTTCACTTCTTTCCTAACAGGAACAAAATACACATTAAAAAAAAAAAACAAACCAACCAACCAAAAATACAAACAAATGGTAGATTTAGACACTAGGGATGAGTCTGCCACTGAAGACTAGCATGAAAATGTGAAGTAAGGCTTGATAATCTAGATGCTGCATACACATGCATGTGCATGTTTTGAACAAAGGCAAAATTATTCTGTTTTCAACATACTGAGCCTCAGTGTATTGTATTAAAATATAAATAGAACTGCCACACTTAATCACTTCCTGAATTATTTTCAGGTTTATTTAAAAGCCTTCACAAGTCAGCTTCTTTGCAGGTATTTAAGATGGGACTGAGAAATCACCCAGGTTCAGGGTGGCTGTTGTCTGGGACGTCTGAAATGAGATGGGAACCAGCCTGTGCATCTTGTATATCACCAGGCTGCTTTGGGAGCTTGGCTGAAACTCAAGAACTACTGAGAGAGCTTGGGCATTTTCCCAGAGTATCTTGGCTCCTGCAGAGACCTTTCCCCACCAGACTGCTTTTTTATTTTAATATCAATTTTCAAGAAGCTGGAAATTTGCCTGATTTACAGTGTGTTTATTCCAAAATGCAGCAAGCAGGTAAATAACAAAGCTTTATCGTATGTCCAGGAAATATGGGATTTGCTCTGTTGTGTTTCTCCTCCTGCTCTCTGTATATATTGCAGAGTGTCCTTATGTGTCTGTCAGTGCTGATTTAATGCAAGCAGTGTCCCAGGGGGTTAGGAGCTTCCACCTGGGAGGCTCTGGACTGATGCCCTTGGCAGAAGCTGGGAGCAAGTGACGGAAGCATCCCTGAGGTCCTGCCCAGAGGTGCAGTCTTCAGCCTGACCATTTGTACCAAGCTCTTCCCTCTCAGAAAAGGGGTGGAAGAGGGTGGGTGCGTGTGCACGAGCGTGTCTCATCATGTGAGTGGTGCCGGCTTTGTAGGGTCAGGCCCTGGCAGAGGAGCCCACCCTGCCTGCGGGCCTTAAACCAGGCGCCCTCCTAACCTCAAGTAATTAAGTTTTCTTGTGGGGCGAGTTATTATTATAATTGCTTGCCCCAGGCTTTTCTGTGTCTTTCTGTGAAGCATCACGTATGAGGCTCTGTGGTGACAAAGCATTACAGTAGATGGCTGATCTGGTCTGGAGCAGGCTCTCTCTGTATGCAGAAATGTAGGTGAACACTGCTTTCATGGCCGGAGGGGTCTGCTTTTATTTTTCCTACTTGGGAAAATCGTTCTAGAATAATTTATTGATAAATAATTATCACTGAAGAGATGCTCACTGATAGGACCCAAACCAAAAGATTACCTGAGTCATCATTTTCATTTTAAGCAGAATTAATCCTGAAACAGGTAGCTTGAAGGGTTTGTTGAACACAGAACAAAACTGAACTAAAAGAAATGTTTCTAGCTACCATCTGGTCATGATGGAGCCCTGCCACGCTCCCAGCGAGGTGCCCTCAGCAAGAAGGTGCTGCAGAGCATCCCATGGTGCCCCTGCCTTCTTGCCCTCCCTGGTCGGGTGTTTCACAAGGCAAACCCTGACTTGCGCAGGACTTTTTGTGCCAGCCTAAGGTGAGCTTCACTAAAACTGCTCCAAAGGGGGAGAGATGAGTTTGGGGTTTTGCAGGCTTTCATGCTCCCTGCTGCGTTGGAAGTGTTCCCAGCAGTGGACCTCTTAGCGTCTATGCAGCTCTGAAGTGATGCATCTCCCCGGGAGGATGGGATTAAACAAGAGGAGTTTCATCTCAAGACAAACCTGAGTGAAAAATGTTTCTGGTTTGACTTGGCTGGAAATAATCCTTTTGCCCCACATACAGCCCTGGAACAGCCTACTGGAAAGTAGATCGGCAGCCGCTTGTGGGAGAGGGAGGTAAATGAAACTGGTCGACACGAAGTACTTATTTACTCAACAGATGTGAGTCAAGAGAATGTGCTGTAATCTGATGATTTCTGGAGTATTATCTGTGATTGTTTTCCCTTTCTCTCTGCAGGGTTTCTTTCAGAAAAGCCACAGACTTCTGTGGTCTTGGGTAAACAAACCATTTTGCTAACCAGAGAAAAATAATCGGTAGGTATGTAGATAACTGTCTGGCCTGTGAAGGGAGTTAAATGCCGTGTTCTGTGCTGCTAAGGTGACTGACTCTTCAAGGACTTGGATATATCTAGATGATGATGCAAGATACACACTCCTGTCCCACGTCCTGTGGAGATTAGTTCAGCATGTGGGAATGTGCAAATATAACTTCAGGTTATATTTAAGGTTTTGCAGCTTTCCATGTTGCCAAATATTTTGGGACATACAGGTTTCAAAACTTTTTTATGTTTGACACTGAGCAGTAGGTTTGTTCCTCCTATTCACCCACAGTGCTTTGCTTTTACGTCAGGCTTTGTGTTGCTGTTTTTTATTCCAAATTCCAACTCCTCCACGAGGAGGCAGGACATACATCTTGCCGTTAATTTAGGAGCCTCCTTAGTCAACTGGTGGGAGCATTAATGGTACATAATGCTGATAGAAATTATTCCCACATCTCTGGAGCCAGGGCAGGAGGGGCCCAGTGGCACCAGGCACGCACAGGGGCAATTAAAGCACTAGGCCAGAGGGTGGTGGAAGTCATAACTTCTTTCACTTACAGAGCAAATTATAATTTATAACATCTGACACCCAGTGCACTGGAAGCAAACAGAGTGTGCTCAGAGCAGTCGCTCTCCTGGTATTGCAGCACGGGTGCCACGGGGCCTGGGGGGTGTTTTGGATGCAGAGATCAGCACACTGCAGTGGTGCAAGAGAAACTAGTTTAAGGAATGAATTCCAAATAAGAACAAAAGAGATTTTGTTTCACATGAGAAGAGGGAAGTAACGCTTTAAGAAATAAAGGCTCTATCTCAGCAAAATGTTGTGCCTAACTGCTTTGTTGGGAAAGAACTGGTGTGAGTGCTGCCAGGCTGGTGGCTATCCAGTGCAATCTGACTTTTCATTTCTTAGAATAAGAAAACATAACTTTAAGCCAGTTGGGATGGTTAGCCCTCCTCAATAATAAGCAGAATAAAATGCTATTTTCTTTAAATGTCTTGTGTTTTGCCCGCTCATGTCTTCCAGTGTCTCTCACTGAGATTTAACTTCAGTTTTATAGGTGGTGTAGTGCAGTCTCCTCAGCAAGGATGCAGACAGGGTGCTAAGCAGGTGTTCCCTGGATTGCCACTGACCACTGTGATTGCATTTCTGTACGACTTTAAAATGGGGAAGAAGGCATTGCTTTCCCTAAAATTTTTTTTTGGGTGACTTCAGTGTTTTATGAAGGTTTAGAGAAAGTGCTATGTAAACCTAAAGAATTATTCATTAATGTTTTCTGTGTCCCTTTCTCAGGAAGCATCAGTGTATGTCTAAACTGTGGCTTTCTGAGAAAAGGTGGCAGTAGTCAGAAGCAGCATAGGGCAGCTCTCCTTTGCATATACTGAGGAGGAAATCCCAAAAAAAGCTTTTTTTGAGCTGTGCACGTGTCCTAGGCTAGGAGAAGTGGTTGCATTTGGTAAACGAGCCTTTTAACTCCCCTTGCTTCACTGAGATACTAGCAAAGACCACTGCTTTTCCAGGTGCTGAAGCACTGCCATTCCTGACCGCTCCTCCAAGGGCTCTTGTGGTGCAGTTTGCAAATTCAGTAGCTCTTCTGCCTTAAGTTGACTTTTTTCCCCCATGATGGTTTCTAGTCCAGAAATACACGAAAACAAAATAATTCCAGTGTTCTTAAGTGAATTTCCCATTCATTCACTTTTTTCCCCTCTAATATACTCTTTGTGTTTGTGAATGAAACAGAATTAGGGCTAATTTAGTTGATTGGCTGCAAAACAAAAGTATTCAATGCTAAGAATGGGAAATGAGACGGCCTTTCTAAAATGTTACTTCTTTGCATAATTGTAATAGATTATAATTATACAGTTGGATGTTTAGCAGTGGATTTGCTGTAAACACGGTCATGGGGAATGTCTCATTGCTCACTTGTGTGGTTCAAATCCCAGTGTGGTCCTGTCGATGGCTGTACCAGCATCACTAATGACATTTTTTCCTTGGGCAGATTGGCATGTTACAGAAAATGCTCTCTCCAGTTCCCCTCCCAGCTCCTCCCACAAAATTACCACTGGTCGATATGGTCATGTCAAACTGTTGACACAGATCAATAAGATCAATCATTCTTCAGCTCCTAAACAAAATTGAGAGCACGATGCTGACAGGCTGTGCGTAGCAATACTGGCAGCAATTCCTAAATGGAAATTCATACCGCAGTGTTTGCAAAGTGTACGTGGGGGACTATGTCCTGTTAAAAATTAGATCTCTGAGGCTGTAGAAAGGAGCATGATACAAATTGTTTCCTACAACTGTAGTATGTGTTATGACCCCTACAGCCATCAGGCTGATGGAGAACATCACCGGCCCAACAGTGGTGCTGGAGAAGGGCGAACGTGGCAGAACTTGGCTAGGAATCCTGATTTTCTTCATTCTCCTAGAAGATCGTGACTTCTGATGCTGTTTTTTTTTGCCCTGCACATAATTGCAGATGTTTTATCTCAATCCTGGAATTCCTGGTGCAATCAGGTAGTTCAGTGTGTAACTGCTAGAAAGCCCATCAAAACCGCACTTACTCTAGTCTGCAAGAATAAAATCAGAGGCTGCGTCTTGAAATCAGAAACTTTATCTGACAGGAAGGACAAATCTTTGTTTATAATGTCTGCATATATTTCTCTGAAGGCTTGTTTGGGTGTGTCTGCTCATAGACTCGATCAGCTGCTTCAGGAAGACAAACACATAAATGTTTCATCTCCTTGATTTGCCACCAACCATTGTTCTGGGTGCTAGCAGATTTTTCTTTAATTAAATATAATGTATCTAATCCTAATGGGAAACATAATTATAGGATTTATTTTTTAATAGTGTGATTTTGGAATTGTTTTATAAAGAAGAGTAACATTTTCCCCTTAAGGGCTGTTTAAAAATGAGCAAACAAAATAAAAAAACAAAGTACACTTGCTAAAAGCAATAAATCTCTGACAAGCAGCTAAAAAAAGCCATCTGATATGTTGGAGCGGCAATACAGCTGAAAATTAATGATCAGTAAGTTGGTGCTGCAAGAGAGTGAATGCATTATGGATTTGAGGAGACGCCTATAGCTTATTAAATGTCAACAAATTTTAGCATAAGCTGTAGAAAACCCCGATCAGAAAATGTAAAATGGTGCAACGTGCAGCTGGAAGATGCAGTGCCATAAAAGATGTGGGAACCATGTGTGCGATTGAAATGTAAGAAAGTGCTCTGCAAGATCAGGGCCTGAAATTGCGTGCTGAGCTCCGTCAGTTTCTGATCGGAGGGATTTAAATGTTTCACTAAGGCATGACTGTAAAGCCCTTGCACGAGGAGGTATGTATGAATGTTTTAAATAATGTAAAACAAATAGCATCCCTTCACCCTCCCACTCTCTCACGCTTTTTTCCTAAAACCAAAAGGTAAGGCTACTACTTGAATTGTAATGGAATAATATATCAAGTGAGTGATCACATCAGGCATGGACACTTACCAAATCACAGTGAGATAACTGTGAATAACTCTCTAGTTTCAACAATTTGCATGGCCATTAACAATTGATGGGTTTCCCTTAGAACTGCATTATCTATGGCAGCGGGATCTATTCCCCTGCACTGCTCCTGCATACTAAGTGCCAGAGAAATTCTCAGAAGTGAGGGTAATAAAAAACCTGATAGCAGCAAGGTGAATGAAGCAGGTAAGACTTTCAAGGCAACATTTTCATGCAACATTTTTGAAGGTGGGGAAATATTTCAGGCAATCATGCATTTTCATAACTGCTCTTGCCCCTTTCCCTGCCTATTTTTTTTTTTTTTTAAAACCTACCGTTCTTCAAGTTGTAATACAAGCTGGTGTTAGGCTTCCCTTACCTGCTTGGTGTCGTCTCAGGCTTGATGATTGGTCTGGCACATGGATCAATTTAAGCAAGATTTAAAAATATGCTTTGTTTTAGTTTTGGATTGGACATGTGTCTTGAGGAGCTTTCATGCGTATTTGACAAAAGCTAAAACTGGCACTAATTTATTAGGCCTAGATTTCTGTGTGGCTCTTTAGTGGGAGTGATTTTAGGGAAGTGTCAAAGATATGCTTTCCTTATGAAAATGATGCCATTATTTTAATAAGCACGTGACACATCCCTTGTTTCAAGTGCTTTCATGTCTGGCTGGCAACACGTTGGATCTTTCCAGATTCCTCCATCGGGTTGACTTTTCCAGCCCCGAATGTCTCTTCCCCCCCTTCCCCCCCCTTTTTTATTTCTCTTTCTCTTCCCTCCCCCTTTCTTTTTATGGTGCTATTGTGGCGAGATTAAAGCGCCTGAGTGAAGCGGTGGTGGGGAAAAGCTCAGATAATCAAAGAGTGCAAGCGGTGGAGCTGTGTGAAGGCAAGTAGGTGACACATCAAAGCTGGTGGGTACAGGCACTTGCTGCTCTCACCTCCCCTCATAAATGATCCCCCTGCTATAAACAGAATTCCTGGGGTTAATTTGTGAGCTCACACGTACACAAATGTGATTGCTTTTCTACACTTCCCAAAATTTAATTGCAGAGAATGGTAATAAAGTCTTAGCTTTGTTCCTTGGAAGAAGAAAAGAGTCCCTTCTGCAGACTTGTGTGTCAGGAAATAAGCACGCGAGTGGTTGATAGCGAGAGGTGGTCATTTGCGTTCAGCTAAGAACAGCCCAGCGCCTTATTCTTGCATCTACCCCTAAATGGTGTTTCTGGGTTGCTGTATGTAGTGTGAGGAGAACTGGAAGATCTGAGCAGTGCCTGACTGCCTCTGGCTGGGCCTTCCATGGGCAGACAGCCGGTGAGTCCTGTCTTGGCCAGAGAACCCATGGCCTGGGCAGACAGCTGCCCCTCACCTGGCCACACGCAGTTGCTGCTCGCAGAGCTCTGCTTCAAGTGCAAGGGCTTCAGGAGCCCTCAGCTCGGGGGGGAAGCCCCAAATCCCCGTTCATCTCTAAACTCTATGAGCAGGTCTCTCGATGTGGAGCTAACCCATGGGGCTGGCTATTTGCTCAGCTGCTGCCTCTGCCCATGTTGTCCTCTCCCTAAACCCTGTGGAGCGCAGAGGTTGAGCACCCCACAGTCTGGATGGACTCTTGCTCTGTGTTTCTGCAAGGGGATCCTGCTCCTTGTCTTAACTGTTTGCTCTAAATGTGTCCAAAAAATCATTGCACTTTGCACCTGCCACGTTCGACAGGATCCTGCCTATGCCCCCAGCCTGCTGGTGTCCAGTTCAGTTACTGCTGCCAAGAACCAAAACAAGCAGTTGAGCTGTTGGAAGATGCGTCCCTTGGCTTTGTACGTTGAAGCATCAGTGAACTGCAGTAAGACCAGGATTTCAGCATTTGTTCTGGTGGCCTGTAATACAGTCCTTTCTAGCAAAAAGGTTTTTTACTTTTTTTCATTGTTAATGAAAGCTCTTTCTGACAAAGGTGATAGTAAAATAACTAATGGTGAGATTGTCTGTGGTGTTTGGGTGTAAAACTGGAGATCTAGGGATTTAGAGACATTGGTTTGATCCCACGTTGCCCTATGGGTGTGCTTACTAGTTATAGCAATAGTTCTTTAACTTTAGTCTCGGTGTAGCCATGTTTCACAATAATCAATATGCTGATTACTATAATTACATTTTGTGGTACCCTGGTCTTGTAATTAACTGACTGGGCTAATAAAGCATGGAATCTAATGAATATTTGTAAACAAACTTCATTAGGAAGTAGGTTGAGTATAGGCACTGAAAGAGAATAGAGGAGACCATCCTCAGTTTCCATAGTTGCACACATGGAATCCTGGAAATGAACAGCGAAGCGTGGAAACCATCACAGCACTGTTGACCTTGCATTTACTGCTGTACCACTGTCTTTAAAATACCTCTTTTTAAAAGATCCATCTAGAAGAAGGCTCCCCACTGCAATGAGATCCTGCATATACAATTTCAGTCTGTTTTGTAGAACATGAAAGCATTATCAGGCATGATGTTGAAAACTGAATTTACAGTGTAGGGCTGGTATCTGCCTTAAGTAATAAGTGTCTATTGTCACCCCATGATTGGATCTTAATGCAATTAAAATGAAAAAAGGAAACCACCATTGAAAATGGGAAATAGATTTCCAAGTGTTGCCTCTGGGGGGGTGGATGGCTGACATCTGGCAGCTGCTGGAAAGCTGGCTGTTTTTTTAGTGTCCTTGAGGAACTATGTCCCATTTTTGCTGTCATATTGGGCGTGCTTTGTGTGCCTCCCTCTGGTTGTGTCCCTGTGTTTCAGTTGCGTGTTCCTCATCTTAGGCTTGGGATCTGGTCCTGCATGTTCTGTCAGGACATTTTGGAGCGTGGTGTATGAGTCTGTCAAGTTAACAGTTGAAGGATCTGGTCTGTTTTGGATGGCTGTTTTGTTTTAAGGTCACCAGAAATCACTTTACACCTCCTTCTGTCCCCTCTTCCACCATCTTTAAGCTACTTGACTCTTGACAGAGTTTCCTGGCCGATTCTCGCCTGTGTCCCTTTTTAACAGAAGTAGTGTTAAGTCCTGCTGCCTCCCACCCCCTTCTTTTTAAGCTTTTGGTTATCTGTAAAGTTTGGTATTATTTTTTCAGGGAAGCACATATGTAAGGAGCCTTGCTCAGAGAGCACCAACCCTGAGCAATAGGCTCGTGAGTGGCTCTCTTGCAGCAGGAGTTCGGACGGGAGAGGGTTTTTCAGCAGCTACAGTTCCTGCACATGCTTCTTACCTGCTGGTTTCAGACGTTATTAATTTTTATGCATTTATTGTGTTTAATTAAAAGCAGGGCTGCTTACAGCAGCACTCGCAGAGATTGCTTCTCCTCCCCAAAATGCAACAAATAGGCATCTGGTATTTGTTTTGTATAACACAATCCTCATAAAATGAAGAGTAATAAAACATAATTATCTGTAAATGCTTGTTTTATAAGCCTAAGAATGAACTCGTTTCTGCCTTGTTTAGGTCTATTTGTACGATAAAGGATGCCTTTGTGTGGTTTTAGCCCCTCTCGGAATCAGCAGAGAATCTGTTGTTCCAGTTTTAGACCCTGGTGTGTAAGGTAGTGTGAGCACGTGAACAGGACAGCGCTGGTGGATTTCCAGGAGTGGGAAAAGACTTTTCCTGGTTTACTTTTGGAAAATTTTCCCTTTCAAACAATGGCTTTTATTTGAAATCTTTGTCAAAGTAAGAGGGAGGAATATCTGTGGGCCACACGAACAAGGTCAGCGTTTCTGAGCTGTGGGCCCAAAAGTTGAGTGCTGAGCCCTTTCTTCACACTGCTTGTCCTTGGCAGCGTGAAGGACAGCTATTGAGACATGATATTGCACAACACGATTGTGCTGGGATGTGTGTGAGGACTCATTGATTTGGCCCCTGTTGCTTTTCTGACAGATGTTAACTGCTGTCATATCTTCATTCTCTTTTGGAGCGTTACTGACTTGATCCACCTCCAGTCTGGTAATCAGGACTCCCAGCACAGGATTCAGCAGTTTTGAAGAGCTAGTTACACTCATTTCATCTTAGATTTGTTGTTTGCTAGTTTTTTGTAGGGCAGTATGCCTTTTTGCTTGCCTTCTGCTTGTTGTAACCCTGCAAAAGCCCTTCCCTCCACCACATGCTAGCAGATTTTTTTCTGGGAAAAAGTGAAATGAGATCATTTAAACTGATTAGATATTAAAGCCATGCAAGTGGTTTATGGCTGTTCTACAGGTAAAGTGTGAAAAACGGATCCTTTTATAAAACTCAGTCTAAGCCTGTTGTTTGCTTATTTTTCTTTAAAACAGTAATAAGAAAACCCCCACTTTTTTATAATGAAAACTAAGAGCTATGGGGCTGCAAGGCATCTTCAACTCCAGCGTGCTTTGGAATATGTTTGCTTTGACCCTTATTCTTTGCACAGTTAATTGAAGTGATAGAAGAGGAAATACAGCTTTGCTCAGCTTTTGTGAACTACAGCCTTCTCAAAAGCAGATATGACTTAGGTATTGCTTTCCTCTGCAAGGCGAGCCTTGTAATTTTTGAATCTTGATTAGCAGTTGCTTTTGTTCTTCTCTGAGTCTCGGAAACAATGAGATTGGGAGCACGTAACAAATTACTAAATGATACCCTGGCAGAGAGAGAAATCCCTCCCTCTTGAAGGGCCCCTCTCACTTCATCTTTTGGTCTGCAAAGAGGCTGTGATCATGCAGCCCTGGGCGCAGTGACCCACTGATGGGGCTGGGAGTTGCTCTCCCAGCAAGCCCTGCTTCCTGGGCAGCAGCAGTGTCTGGGCATGGCCATGTGCTCAGCTGCTGCTGCCGTGGGTTGGAGTTATTTACTCAAAATACATTTTCCTTCCAATATGCTTTTCTTGCCCTCTCATTGGGGATACTGGTGTAATCTGCATGTTGCTGGCTTTAGTTGTTTAATGGTGGTATTGTGGCTGCTCTGGGTCTTCAGACAGCAAAGGGGCAGCAGCAGCAGGAAAGGTGTTGGAGACACCCGGCTGCCTTTTATGAGCTTACATTATTTTTCATGGTCAGAAGTCTTTGATCTATGCAGAGAGAAGCCTGCCCTTCTCCAGAGAAGCAGAGAACGGGTGCCAGATTGCAGGTTGATGTGCAAATGCGTCCTTTTGTAGCAAAGTCTCATGTCATATGTGAGCTAAATGTTTCATGTGTGCCAGAGGCTGCGGAGTTTGGCTACAAGTCAAATGATCCTAGGTGTTTGACACCCCAACAGGTTACAATATTCCGCTTGGTTTTTCATCCGAGATTTGGAATGCATCTTTTTTTTTTTTTT
>VWZY01011989.1:664226-695890 GCA_013399075.1 Chloroceryle aenea | reverse complement strand
TTTTCCTCTGTGATCGCTTCTCATGTGTGGAGTTGGGAGAGATCTCCCTGGAAGACTCTACTGGTCATTAATTAATTAATGTCTACAAAATGCTGTGTTACCTGTGTCACTTTTCATTCACAGCAACACAATTGTATTTAAAAGCTTGAGTAACTTCTGATGCGGATTCCTCACTTCTCCAGAATAAAGGGGTTTCACTTTACCAGTGTACGTGTGTGTGGGGGAAACATCTCTCCCCGAATCATTAGCTTCAGTCCTGCTATCAGTGTGATGTGGACTCGTTACTTGTTCTCTTTCTCATCCTGTGCAGGTGGTGGTAGTGTTGGGTGCGTTTTCTTTCACTGACATAAACTGAAATCCTGTTGTTTGCACACATTCTGTGACACATGTCTTCAAAGTATCTAGGCAACTTTTATGTAGATGACACTCTTAACTCAAAATTCTTCCATCATTATAAGTATGGACCTGTGAAGAGAAGTAGGGTGAAAAGGGAGGGAGGTAAGAGCTGGCTTGAACTCACTTGGGGCAGCTTGAGACACTTGCGAGTCTTTTTGTAGCAAGTACAGTACACTGAATACCTGTGCTCCCATACACTTAATCCCTCTACTTCCAATGGTCGAGTGTTTGTCCTTTGAGCATGGGCAGGCAGGGAGATCTCCTGTCTCTGCTGGAGCTGATGGTAGAGTGGCCAGGAAAGAGAGATTTCAGGACTTCTGCAATCTGGTGCCAAGCAGTGGACTTCTTTGTGTGGTTCTCCATGCCAGGCTGTGGAGGATGAGTGCTCTAGAACGTCTGCATCTGCAGTCTTGGGAGGTATGTGTGTTCAGAAAGCTTTTGAATTCAGCTGTGCCCCCATAAAAAAAGAGTTGAATGGGAAGCTTGAAAGATTTGAAGAAGAATACACCATTGCTCTATTAGTTTATTTTCAATCCATCGAGGAAGAAGTAAAGAGTACTCAGATGAGATTCTTTGAATAAATGTGTCGTGGGGTTAGGAGCACAGGAAGATCCACTGCAACATGAGGAGGAACTTCTTTACTGTAAGGGTCACAGAGCAACGGAACAGGCTCCCCAGAGAGGTTTTGGAGTCTCCTTCTCTGGAGGTTTTCAAGACCCGCCTGGATGCGTTCCTGTGTGACCTGTGCTAGATAGTGATCCTGCTCTGGCAGAGGGGTTGGACTCGAAGATCTCTAGAGTCCCTTCCAACCCCTGACGTCCTGTGATCCTCTTACTGGCAGAGTTCAGCATATGACCATATAGTCCCTGCTGCCTTGAAACACCCCCCACACCCCATCTTGGTTGTGTGACCTACATGGGCCGTGACTGATGTTTGTGTAGCTTAGGACATCAAGCCCTGCATTTTCTTTAAGTAGCCCTTGGCCTTTTATGAAAACACAATGGAACCACCCACCCCTGCCCCTCAGCATGCAACACACACATCTCACTTTGACTCCTGTACCCTGGCCTGGTGCTTTTCATTACATGATGTGTTCCCTGCCAACTATAAAAGGATGGGATGTTGGGAGGACTGATGCCAGAAGACTGGGGCTGTGGTTTGGGGAGGTAAAATGTTGGTTGTCTGTGGCTTGTGTTTGCTGGGAGGTGATTCCCTTGAGCCCCCATTGCATTGTGGTGTCAGCCCAAATATCTGTGACTGCAGTGGCATCTTCCCACATGCATTTGGGCTGTCCTAAATGAGGAAGCCAAGCTGGTGGTGGAAGGGATGGGAGGGACCATATGCCATTGTCACCCCAAGCATGGGGTTTTTGGAGATGGTGGCTCCAGGCAGCTCACTGAGGTGATGCAGAACAGAAAATGAAGCTCAGGCATCTCACACTTCTGTTGCTGGATCCTCTTCCTCGTCCTCATGTTTCCCCTCTTGTCTTTATGAATAGCTGAGCCTGAGTGACTAGTGATAGCAGGGCAGTGAGTGTAGCTGTTTCTTAGGGAAGGCTGAAAGGGAGAAGTTGGGAGTGGCCTAGACAAATATATATATATAAATATATATGCACATGTATAAAGAAGTGTGGGGAGGAAGAAATCCGATTTCTGTGTTTGAGTGTTTTGGGCAGTAAGTGAAAGCTTCCTGTCACAAGGCAAAACAACTGTGTGTGTAGCCAGAGGTTGTTTTGTTGTTTTTTTCTGCTGTGCAGAACAGTGTGGTTCCTTGTGAGACATTTTAGGGGCAGCGGGAAGGAATTGCATGCACTAAACCAAAATTCATACTGTAATTGGATAGAGCGCGTGGTGTTGCTGGTAATGTACACATAAATAGAGACTCCACACTCGGCTCCTCTGTGGAAGACTGCTCTTCTATATTTATCAGGTTTTGCTATTTTTGTAACATGCCATGTTACGCTGTTGTTAAGAAAAGTATATATATAGTCTGTATTGGTTCGTAAGTATTATTGTTGCCTCATTCTGTCCCAGACCTTTCTCATTGACTCTGACCTCACCGTGTTTAAACTGGAAATTACAAGTATTTCTCGTCTATGGGAGCATCAGGATTTCTGTTGATGGTCTCCTTTTCTATAGGATTGCTTTCTTCTGCTTGGAGGATGTTCTCCATTTCCTCCTGGAGCCACAGGAGCGGCTGCCACTATGGATTCCCTCTAGGGCCAGGACCCGAGGCTGCAAGGAGGACTTGCTAGCAGAGGCAGTGGGCGGCTGCTCAGCTCGCTGTGCAGCTCGGCTAATTGCACTGAAGCTGGCAGGGTCAATTAGCAGAATACTAAGTCTTTGGAGCCTAAAGAAAGAAATAGAATACACACTTTCAAAAATGCACTCATTTAAAATAGTACCCAGCTCTTAAAAGGGTGAAAATAGTTTTTGCTGTGTTAGACATAGCACTGAAGTAAAAAAAGAAAAACTAGCCAGCTGTGGCGGGTAGTGTAGTAAGCAGAGCTGCAGGTTTGTTCTCCAGCTCTGTTTCAGCTGAGCAGTTTTGCTGTACATTAGCTTCTTTGTCTGCAAGATGGGATTACTGAATTTTTAGAAGTGTTTCATGATCCTCAGATAGAAGGTATCACATAAAGCTACTTCTGTTCCTAAATAAGAGGTTCAGGTTAGCTTTTGGTAATATTTTACATGTATATAAAGCTGTGCTCCTGCACGTGGGAAAAATACCATGGGATATTTCCAATTTCTTCTTTCAGATGAGGTGTTGTCTTTCTAAGGCCCTGTCCAGAGCCATTCACAAGTAGCCTTCGTGGTCACTTAGGAAGTGGTGAAAGTCTGTATTTTTTTTATGGGCTTTACACTCCCAGGCACACTGGTTGTTTCAGGTTAAGGGATTTAGTTACCAGACAAGGTTGGTGAGACAGAGAGGGAGTGCTTGGTAAGTCTTATTATTGGTGGGCTAGCTGTGTATATAATCTTGACTTTGCTTCTCTACTACAAAAAGTTAAAACCACCATCGTGGACCTCATCATTAAATGATAAATTCACCTGTAATGAGGATGCTGCTGGTAAGTATCTCTATGTAGTGATATTTCTTTGTGTGACCTCATTCATGTCCATGGGTTGGTCATGAAATCTGAGATGGATATTGACTACTCTAATCCTGACTATATGCATAATTACAGGGCAGTGAGAGCCAGGCAGATAGCATTTCATGTGGCTGGTGTGGAGAATAAAGTGACATGGTAAGCTGAGCCCTGGTAGTTCACTTGGGACAGCGCGGTGGGTTGTTATTACATTATGGTGGGAGAAGCTGCCAAATGAATACTACTGTACAATTAAGTGGGACTGTTAATGGCATGACTGAGCTAATTCATTAATGACAATGGTGTATTCTTGTGTCTGCTCTCCCTTATAACTGCTGGGTGAAGATACTCAGGGTAAACAAGACCAGTGGGAGGAAAGGAGGCTTTGAAGATCTGGTACAGATGCAGTGTCTTTCTTTAAGCTTTTGTTCTCCGAGTCATCTGAAATGCAGTTGTTTCCAGGACAGGTTTTATAGAAACCTGGCAGGTTGCTGTCAGAGAAGCATACTCCTGATGAAATACCTTCAGCTGTTTCTGTGCATCTGCTTGTTGGGTGGGTTGGAAAGAAGCGGAGGGAAGTATGGAGTTGCTTCTGTCAAGTGAAGGCTTTTCTCCAAAGGGACTGAATCAAGGCAACAGGTGTCCTTTGGCATTTTCAGTTACTAGTGTTTTCAAAGGCAAATAGCAATAAACTGCAGGAGCATTTGAGATAGAAAAGTATATAGACAAAGGTGTCATCTTTAGGGTTTCAAACGAAAGCTGAAGAGCTGGAGGCTGGAGGCACTGCAGTGTTTCCTGAAGTATAGACAAAGCTGTGGTCTGACCCATTTAAGTTTATGATTAGAATAGAACAGAATCATCTAGGTTGGAAAAGACATTTAAGATCATCGATTCTAACCATTAACCCTACTCTACAGTAGAGTCCACCACTAAGACATATCCCCAAGCACCACATCTATAAGGCTTTTAAACCCATCCAGGGGTAGTGACTCAACCACCTCCCTGGGCAGCCGGTTCCAATGCCTGACAACCCTTTCAGTGAAAGTTTTTTTCCTAATGTCCAGTTCAGATCTGCCCTGGAGCAGCTTGAGGCCATTCCCTCTTGTTCTGTCACTAGTTACTTGTGAGAGGGGATCAGCGGCTTATTAGTCTTCCTAGCTTATTGTAGAGAGTGATAAGGACTACCCTCAGCCTTCTTCTCTTCAGACTAAATAGCCCCCGTTCCCTCAGCCACTCCTCATGAGACTTGTTCTCCAGGCCCTTCACCAGCTTAGTCGCTCTTCTCTGGACGAATATTATCAACATCTTTGTTAGGGAAGTAGTGTGTTTCTGGACCTGGTAATTTTTGGAGTTAAAAGAAGATAATAAAACCATGAAACATCTTGTTGTTAGAGAACAGTAGCAGGACTGGCTTGGGGGGAAAAAAACAAAAAAGAAACCATTTCATATTACACAGTAAAATACCCCTGTAGCAGAGGTGCAGTATTCATGACCAAGGGCATGTAAAATAAAAGATCAAAGAAGTATTTAGTTGAGCTGTGCTGTGCCAGGGTGTGCAAGATGAGCCACCCTGGCAGGGCAGAGGACATCTCCAAGGCCTGATGCGTGCTGGGTGGGATGTTTGCACGGCATCAAGAGAAACAGAGCAAGCTTAAGCAGATAGGGAGAAGATACATGTGTGTGAAAGCCCAAGGATGGAAGGAGGGGAGAGAATTAAGTCTTTGCAAAGCAAAACTGCATCTTTTAGTGCCACACCTTTTTCTTCTCCTTCTGCTCTCTTTCTAACCATATTTTCTAGAAGTAGGGTTATGCTGTTTTGGTTTGGGTAGCGAGGAGGTGAGAAGGTTACTCTTCATTTTTAATGTGACATATAAGCTGTAAACCACATGGTCAACCACATAGTTGAAACAAACACACCTGCACCAGAGATACTCACCATGGCTTGGAACATTTTCATATTGACCTGGAGGGCTTCTGGTGTGAGGGCATTTGTGTCTGGCACCTTACTCAAAACCAAACCAAATCTGAGAGCTACCAGTGCTGGATGGTGAACCACAAGCACGATTTCAAAGCACAAACCTGTTATGAACTCACTCTGCTGATCCAAATTTCTTTAGAAACCAAACGAAAACACCAAAGTGTGATGATTTGAGGTAGATCTGGCAAGGTTTGTGCTGAGCCAGTTTTCTATTGGGGTATCCTAACTCAGATCAGGTGCCATCTCACCTGAAAGCAGGATGGAGGCAGGGGGGACGCAGGGGTCAGGGAGATGCCATCCCCACCACAAGCTCCCTGGTGCTGCAGCTGGGCCTTGGGGAGAACCCAGGCCTGTTGAGGCCCTGAACTTTAGCAGAGGACTCTGGTTTGAAGAGTGTGTTTTTAAGCAAATGACTCTGGTCTTAAACATGGTAAGATTGGTGTTCAGGATGTGTTTCTAAATAGCATATGTTTGTTTCATGTCCCTTCCACAGAGAGTTTGTGTAATCACTTTAGTTAAATTGTTATTTTCCATCTCATGTTATGCAAATTTTAATATTATATGCTTACATGTTTTAAGGTGGTTTTTGTACAAAGAAACAGTTGCATGGGGATGCAGGTGGTGCAGGGATATTTGAGACACTTTCCTGCTACATGGGATGGGAGATGCAGGCAGTGGGCAGGGGAGCGGAGGCAGAGCTGGTGCAGGCAGGGAGGAGGTCCACAGCAGCTCAGTGCTGCTGCACCAGGGGTTTAATGATGGTTGAAGCTTTGCCAGAAGTAGTATGTTGGAGAGAAGATGAGAAAGATGAGGCACTGCCTGCTTTCAGTCCCTGTGCGAGGGATCAAATCAGGCAGCAGCCAGAGCCTCAGCTTCCTGAGACTGAAGTGTCTAAAGGATGGCATCTTCTCTAGTATAACCTGCAGTGCTTGGAAGTGTCTCACAACACCAGGGTTTGTTAAATGCTGCCACTGGAGAACACTGGGAAGTGCTGAGGTGACTGTGCTTGTGTGTTTGGGTAATGGAGCACAAACAGGATGCTTTGTAAATTATTTGGTTTTTTTTTCCCCCTGTCCTTTAGGGGCCAGCATGTGTGTGTCTAAATACTTGTTATTGAAATAAACTGAAGCACCTTTGCATGCCACATCTGACAAGCGGTGACTTTCTTCTTCCTAATCACAAATGCTGTCTGCGTTTTTACTCGACTTTTTTTCCTGTAGTATCACAAAGGCTGCTCCGACATGCAGCGCACGTTTTCCCTGTTAAATTATGCCCTGGAAGTTTTGACCTCTAGCATTTCATAGTAGCTTGTAAATTATGTATGGAAATGTTCTGTATTGTTAACCGTATGAACTCCATGGAGATGAGGTGTCTGAGCTGCTGGATTTGGTACCGAGTTTGGGAATGGTCCCCTGTTCCTCCCAAAGCTTGCAGTATCATTGTCATTTGCGCTCACTTACTGTGTCGGAGATAACTTGTGTCTGTGCATGCTGAAAACCTGGAGTTGCTTTTAGCCAGATTAAAATAATGGATCACTTGAAAGAATATTGCCTAGTATTTATTGCTGCTCACCAGAGGATAATTTCAATAAGAATTTATCATATTTATTCAGCAGCAGACTAATAAATTCAGATTTGTTTAAACAAAGACTCAAGGAAGAACCTGCTAAATGCTTACGGTTATATTCATTGCAGGCATAAGCTACTCTATTTCACTCAATGTTCTTGTACCTGCTTATGTCACCAATTAATTTGGCTCTTAATATCTTATTTTCAGCACTTTACTTTCTTTCCTCTGGGTACTGCAAGTCATGTTCATCCCTGATGTAAGTCTATTGTGGATAATGGCATCTCTGATGCTTTCTGGCTTTGGATGGGTTTGATTTGTTGTTGTGGCGAAGTCTAGATAAAGAAAAACACTATTGCAGGAAAGAGTGATCTAATATGCTGAACTTGAATCCGGGAAGGTCTTGAATACAAATTCTCCTGTGCTGTGTTTGTGGCTTTGAACAGTTCAGCCGGACTATCTTTCTTTTTTTCCCTGATTTAAAACCAGGCTCAGTGCTCACCGTGTGAAAGGTTCTGTTATTTAGTATCTATACAGTCTTTGTGTATGGGAAGCGTGTGCAAGTACATTACTAGTCTGAGGGTTTTTGTGGGGACACAATCCAAAAATGAAGAAACCAGAAAGGGAAATCAGTGACCAAATGATGACCAGGAGCACACATGGAGTGGGCAAGGGATACACGTTGGTGTAATACAAGCATAAAGCTAGATCTCTTCTGGTATGCCTTGCTTTGCTTGTGAGGGCTTCACTGCAGGAAGCCAAATGTGTGCTCTTAAAAATAATTGCTCTTAAGAATAAAAATGTTCAACCTGTATCTCTTGTATCGAAGTTAAATTTGCAAAGCCCTGTTTTCTGTGGGAATGGGGCTATGCTGAGTTGCTCGAGTATGTTAAGCCTGGTGGTGTGGTTTGGTTGTCTCTGTGTGTGTTCAGAACTGACGTATAGACCACGTTTTTCATTTACACTTGCTCACACACACTTTTTTAGTGGAATTGAATGCAGCGTGACTTTTTTTTTTTTGTTTTGCTGGTTGTCATCCCACCAACTTAAGTCTTCTATCTTTGCATTTAATCATCTTTAGAATTAGGCCACTGCAAACTCTCTGGAATGAGCAGCACCCCATATGTTAGCTGTGAAAACCAAAGAAACCCACATGGATTGTAGAGTTGGTTTTACAGAGCACAGGCCTCACAACAGGAAGCTCAGCACATGAAGCATAGTGGGTTTTGCCAGCTTTATTCATGACCATTTTGTAAATCCATTTGTCAGACTCAGCCAGCACAACTAAACCCAGGAGTCCAGCTTCCATTTCTGTGCTGGGCAGAGTTTAACCACTGCTTGTGCTCCACAGGAGAGTTCAGGGTTCACAAAAGACCATAACAACTTGGAAAGCTCTGCTACAGTAAGTGTGGTGTTTGGACATGCGGAATATGGAAGGTTAATACCATTCAGGAGTAAAATGTGATGGTGGTGGTGGCCTTTTCTGTGTTATTTTACAAGGAATGTCATGGTTATTAATCTAAAAAGGACCACTAACAGCTGTTGGCTTTCTAGGAAATGTTTGCGTGTGTTGATGTGTTTTCTTCCATCACAAATGGATTTTTCTGTGTCCTGGGAGTGAATCATAATTTATTTTTTTTTTCACTGGGCTTTTAATTAGAAAGTAAAAGAGATGAAACTTTTTTTATGGAAGTGCTTGGAAAGAGGAGCAAGCAATAGGAGATAAATAAACTGGTACAGAATAATTGAACCAAGCAATGGAAGTGATGGATTCCTCTGCCTTCAAATCCATGACAAAAAATTACTAACACGACTAATAGGTTGGTTTTTTAATGTGACCTACTCTTGCATTGCAAATGATTTTACGTGGGCACCACGCTTTCCAAAGTCCAGAGTAAAACAAAGCAACTAGTCTCTTGATCTTTGTCATTAGGAATAGTAGTAGAAGTGCAGCACAGTGTAGCACTTCATATGGATTAAAACTATCAGACAACAGGGAGCAAGAGGAGATCTGGGAAACTTTTTTGTACTTCAGAGTCTTCCAGTATACATTTAAAACAGCTGGGCATGCTTGTCTCTGTAATCTTTGGGCTGCAAGTGGTGATGTGCATGGAGGCCTTCTACAGGCAGCCCTTACCTGGCAGCCTCAAAGTTGCCCATGCAGTGAGTATTCATCACACAGATGCTAGGGGCTTTTAATTGCTTTTGTGTCTGGATTGGCGGCAGAGCTCTGTGATTTATCAGCCTTATTATTTGCATGGCATTAATGCTGGAAGACTGGCATCAGAACTGAAATGCTGTTGTGCTGGAGTTTGTGGATGTATACATGGTACAAGATGGGGCTCCTAACAGAAAGCTGCTGTTGTTGTCTGCATCTGCAGTTCTGCTGTAAAAAAACAGAGGCAAGAGTCAATGTGCAGCATTCAAAACTTGGTGCTTTTTATTCTGATTGATTTTATTCTGCAGGACCTCTCTGTTAAAATAGCCAGAGGTGGTTTTAAATGGCGCTCTCTTGTGTTGTCAACAGGGAGTGAACCACAACACCAGGATCAGTTGTCTGGAAATACCTGCTCCTTCCCTCTGTGCTGCTGGTGGAGTGATGGGTGTATGATGGAAGAAACTGGAGCTTGGCTGGCACTGCTCCAGCTACTGCTCTGCCCAAGACACCCAAATGTTGCTCTTCATGGTGTGGGTGGGATGAGAAGTTGAGCTTCTTTGCTGTTCAGATAAAAATAGTGATGGAAACTACAAAAATCAGAGTTTGTCAGTGTTGATTTGGGGTAACTGATTTATTTTGAGGATGATGGCAAGAACTGGGCACTTTGGCAAAACAAATTGCAATTATGCCTTGGAGAATCGTATGTTTTGCTCCCACTCCTACAAGCACAGGGGTACTGGGGTGAGTGGCTTTCTTATGAAACTGAGATAGTGAGGTGGCCTGTCAGGTATTCCTGTAGATGTGTTTTGCTCACTAACCACATTTGAGCCTTGCTAACAGGTGGAGGTTACTGGATCATGTGGATTTTGGCCCTTAACCTCTTAGCATGGGACAGGGAAAGGTGGCACTGAGTATGCACCACCATCCTTGGATCTGTGAGCCTTCTTTCTGCTGATACCCAAAATCTGGGGAGGTTTTAATGGCTGTGCAGCTGAGCTACCAGGAATAGTGTTAATGAGTGTTTATGACCCTTCCTGATGCCTTCAGTGGTTTTGGTGCAATAAATGGACACCTTTTTAGTGTTGCTTTGAAAAAGGACAAAATATTTTTGTTCGATTGCTCCCGATTTGCACCAAGTGTGCCATGACCTCTGGTGGTCTCTGTGCATTAACGAACTTCTTAAAGGTTTTACGGACACTTTCCATTAGCCACACTGTAGCTGTTGCCATGAATATTTAATGTTGAGAGTGGTACTATTATTATTACTATTACTCTTTTTTTTTCTGGTTTCTCTGCTTTCAACAAAATTGGATATTCATCCTCAGACAGGTGGCACTCCCCCCTTGCACCTTCCTCTTCACTCCCGTTAGGCTCTAGCTGTGAGAAAGTTTACTCTAATGCTGTAGTGGCCTTGATTATCATTTTTTTATTCCCCCTTCCTACTTTTTATCTGCAATTTGACAAGGGCCTAAAGTGCTCCTCTTCCTCCTCCTGGAGGAGCAGTGCCATTTCCAGCAGGATTTGCAGTTGCATGTCACTCGAGCACAATGGCCATCCTGTGGCTCGCCTGGGTGCTGGGCGATGAATTCCCCACGCTTCATGGCTCGCTGGCCCCTCTTTATCTGCAGCAGAAACAGAGGAATGCCTGCAAGGCAGAGCCGATTCTGAAGGCACACGCAGATCCGCCATGTCTGGGGCACCTCCTGAGGGTTTAGTTTCTTTGCCAAAGATAACGCGTTTCTCTGATTTGTAGCCAGGTACTCTTTGCATGTCGTTTGTTTGATGAATGTTTTCCTCTCGTCATCTTTCATTGTTTGTGTTGTCTCCTGTCCCACACTTCTCTGCACATCCACTGTCTGTGTTCCTTTTACCTTTTGCTCTTAAGGAAGGTTCTTGCTTCCAGGAGGAAGAGGAAGGTGCGCCCAGGATACCTACCCGTGCCAGGCAAAGGTGGCGGTGTTCTGTTGTTAGAATAAGTTTTGCTCAGTGGCGTGAGGTGTCCACTTGGGTACATTTGAACATTTCCTAACCGCTAGTGCAGAACAGCCCTGCCCTTGCTGTAGGGCGGGGATTTCCCTTCTCTGCTGGCCAGGTGGAGTGGCAGGATGGATGGTGGAATTTTCTGAACGGCGCAGCATCTCTGTGTCATAGCCAAGGGCCTGATGTGGGGCTCCTTGGCAGCCATCTGACATGGGGTGCTTTTCCCAGGCTTTGCTTGTGCTCTGAATGAGGTTTGCGGGCAACAACAGGATGAGCTACAGACCAGTGATGTCTGCTGGGGGCACCCAGTCATGCCAAAAAGTCATCATCTGGTTTCAAGAGTTTTCCACATGTCTGCACTGAGTGCTTCAGAAAGTCACTGCTGTGTCCTCCTCTGGAGGGAGGAGCAGAACCAATCTGTACACTGGGAGGAGACCTACTTGGTCTTTATTTGATGACATTGCAACCTGAAAAACAAAACCATACCAAAACACATATAAAACCAATTAATGCCTTTTGTTCCTTAAGTTACAAATGTTTCCTTTGTAGTAGTGGGATCACTGATTGTCTGTTTCTCTTTTAGTTTTCTCTGAATGCATCCACTTTCAGGTTTTTAGTTGCTCCCAATACCACTGATGGAGTTTTTCCTGGTTTCAGTACACCATCAGCCAACAGGAAGAGTGTACCTCCAGAGTTAAAATGAGTTTGGGAAGGTTTTTTAGGTGGGACCTCTAAAAATGATGACGTGGAAACCAATCCATTATCTGTGGTGAACACACCTCTCAGTTTTATCTCATTGTGTTTGAGCTTGTTTTTGGTGATTTGTAGACCCAGGTACACCCTCTGCTAAATTGGATGGCCCTGTTGTTTAGCATCTGTGCTGTCTTGAGTGTGAGAAGCATGTAACAGAGCCCTGGATGCACATCACAGCCATGAATGGCTATGTACAAAGAGCAAAACTGACACGATTGGTTTTGGCTCCATCTCCTTTAACGCAAGTTTGGAGGCAAAGCCCTTGAGTTAATTTTACATGAAACATGGTCACTGATTAGCTGATTCTGTGTGTGCTGGTGCTGGTTAATGTGTAGGTGGACAAATCTGAAAGCCCCAGCGAACCCTATTTTGCAGAAGCAGGTTCCCACTGCTGCTGTGCTGTGTTGCTGGACTTAGGAGCCTGTGTCATGCGTTTGACTTTCTGAGGTTTGATAGAAACTGAACTTCACGCTGTAACTGAGACCATATGTAACTACCTCAGCCATGGTCCACGCTGGTGAGAACACAGGTAAGATGCTGTGTGCATGGTCTCTGGAGAAGCCTTATGCTAGTTGAAGGCATCTTTCTGCTGGGGATTTTATTAGCAGGTCTCTTTTCCTAATTGTTAATCTGGGTGTAACTTTGCCTCTGGTCAGCTGAGTTATAACCACATGTCCAGGATTGGTTTGTATGTCAGCTCTTCATGTGGAATTGAGTTAATACAGAGTATTTATCTGATTGTAGGGGGAAGGCTTGGAGGTGAGAGGATTTTCCTTCATTGTCATCCCTGTGACTGGAGCAGCCACAATACTTGGTTCTCCAAAGCCTCCTGTAAACCCTCTTACTCGGGTCCCTGTACTTCTGAAGGCATGCTCAAACTGATAAATGGAGAGTTTGAGAACTCTTATTTTGCAAATTGGTTTCTGAAGCTGATGATCACAGGCATGACATGATAGGTGTTTTATCTCTGAGAGCCCCATCCACTCAACATCCCTCTTGGGTCACTTTTCAGGGATGTGAGAATTGAAATGTTCAGTTCTGGACACAAGTGACAAGCAGTGGTTGGGGCTGGGACTTGAGAGGTCAAAGCTCATTGCAGCCTCCCTGGGGCAGCTCTGGATTGTGATGAGGCTGAGCCTGGGCTCTGCAATTTCACAGTTTGCTCCATAGCTACCAGGCAGCAAATGAATTTGTTCTAATTCTGCGGGATCCAAATTAGATCCTGGCCGTGCAGATGTACCAGGCCAGCAGCTGCTCACCTCAGCAGTTGCCGATGTGTATGGGTGAGGGAATGGGGCTACTGGTGTGCCCCTCTGCCTGACCCCCACACCAGGAGGGAGGGAGGGAGGGAGAAATGGCACCCACTGGACTCTTCTGTGAGGGAAGGGAGACGCCGCTGGTGTCCTGCAGGTGTGGAGTTGTCAGTGAATATTCAACCATGGCTGCTTTTTTTTTCCACGAATAATGAAGAGAATGTTTCTTGTGTGGAGAGTTGTTGAGAAGTGTAAAGCATTACTGGAAAGCCAGTGGGGGTTGTATTGTAGAGTTAAAGCTTGCTGTCTGTCCCATGCAAAAAGCCTTTGTCTCCTCTCAGGTCCCCCCTGTCACCCATGGTATGATTCTGTGCCAGATTAAACTGATGTAAGTAATTTTATTTCCTCTGCATATAGGGAGTGGGAACCTGCCTCTCTTTGCCTCCCTCTCTGTGCTGAGGAAGGGACTGGAGATGGGGTGTGGTTTTCCTGGAGATGAGCTGGGCTGTTTCTTTGCCTAGGTTAGGGCTTTTCACCTGCAGTCTCTTGAGTTGGACGTGCATAGCAAAAACGTACTAACAAGCTCCTCTCTTTTTAATTACCTTGATATGACATGCATTGGAAACAGTGAGACTTTCCACCTCTTCCCTCTCCTGTCCCCGGGGGTAAAACGTCTCAGATTGCTTAAACTTGGTTTTCCCTAAATGAGAGTTTACAAGCAATTGGGACACTTCCATCATTGCTCTAGCCTTTTATTCAAGATAATATTAAGAGACATCATAACATCACAGTGTCAGAGCAAACAAAGCGCTGTGTAATTTTATCCCATATTAATGCAGAGTGTCGCAGATGGTGCTATCATTAGACAGCAATCTATAAAAACGGCCCATGAGACAAAGCCCTGGCACAATTATTTATTCTTCAATTATTTATTCAGCCCTTTAGGATGTGTAATACTGACAGACAGCACAGAATGTACTGCCTACCAATTTGCAGTTCTTGACTGACTGAGTCC
The DNA here is from genome assembly GCA_013399075.1 of Chloroceryle aenea. Classification (NCBI taxonomy): domain Eukaryota; kingdom Metazoa; phylum Chordata; class Aves; order Coraciiformes; family Cerylidae; genus Chloroceryle; species Chloroceryle aenea. Next base: position 681,703 of record VWZY01011989.1, on the reverse strand, counting down.
TCTGTTATCGATGGAATAAAACATGTATGGGGGGAGGGTGATGTAGCATGGCTTTAGAATTATTTTTTTTTGCCTGTTTTCCTGTTTACTACATGGCTTTAAGGCTACCTCTTTTAAGTAACCTTCTCCACCCTGACGTTCGTCTTTTTATTTCAGTTAATTGCAAGGAAGAATTAGTGATCTCGACCCAGCTTTTAAAATCCCTTGTGTGTTTGTAGCCAGGGGTTGGTTTCCCCGCGGGGCCAACATCAGCTGGCCAGCCTTTCGGGGCAGACTAATTGGGCAGGCGCCTGCCTTCCTGCCTGCCCTGTCAATCCAGGGAGCTCTGCTCTCCTTGACAATTGATGGTGCTGTGGGAAGCAGGATGGGACCGGGTCGTTTCCAGTCGGATTAATGGGTGAAGATGCAGGCACCTTTGGTTAAGACTCTCCAGCCCAAGACATGGCCTGCTCCTGACAGCTCTTACTGTTGCAGGCAGTACTTTTGGAGAGGAGGGAGTTGTCCACTGGATTTTCATTGTTGATTTACAGTCAAAACGGTGGCACTGCCATCAAAAGGAGCGCATCTGCCTCTGACTCTACTTTTGCCTCCCTTGTGATAAGACAGATGTTTCTGTGGTTGCCCAGTGAACCAGAACTGGGAATTGACCCGGTTCAAAGCTAAGGACTGGTTTAAGTTTAGGCTTTGAGTGACTATGAAACTGCTTAAGTGTCACTGTCCAAAATGCCTCACATTTATCCGGAAAAAACCCTCCTAAGCAGTTACATTATATTAACAGTAACTTTAATTACATAGAGTTTGAGTCCCAGTAAACTGCGGATTTATCTTATCACTGGTGTCTCCTCTTTCCAGTGGCTGTTGGTTAAGTTCACCCCATTGCCACCCATATTGTCAAAGCTCTTGCCACTGTACTGAATCTTCTGCCTCAAGGTTATCCTGTACTGTTGGGTTTTAGAAAATAAATCTGTAACATTCCTTGGAAAGCCTCCCTTGCCTTCCTTGTAGTGCTTCTCTTCATACATGGGATAAAAATGAACAATGTCTCTTTCACTCAGAAACACAATTTCAGTTATTTGTAGATTATATTAACTACATGTCTTTAAAACTGCAAAATCCAACCCTGCCCTTTTATTTGCTGTTGAGTCATTCTGGAAAGTCCTGGCAAATTGTGGGCCAGTGTAAATAACCTCCCATGTTTTTTTTTTAATTTACTGGTAAATCTATAACAAGTGCCTTGTAACTGACAAGATAAAGTCTGTAATTAGATTAGGTGGTAATTTCTGAAGTGCCTATTTAGAGAGCCTAGTTAGTTAGTTCCACTCCTGATGAGATAGGATTTCTTGGTCATTTGCCATCATTTAAGGACTTTCTTAAATTTGCAGACAGCCTTGGTGGAGAAAAGGTGGGTGTGGGCTGTATGGTGCCCCTACCTGAACTCAGCCCGAAGGGCAGCTGTGGCTTGATAGGACATTTAAATGCATGTAAAGAAGCAGGTTTTGCTTCAGAGTTTTGGTTTGCTGGTCTCAGGATGGAGATTTCCATATTTCTGGAAAATCACTTCCCAATAAACTCCCCCAAAGCTTTCTATCCTCACCCTTCTATTTAAAGAGCAACCAAATGAATTGGGGGAGGGTGGTGGGGAGGGGGCAAGACTCAGTTCCCCGGGAGCCATTTTTGGCATCTCTTCCACTGAGGAGAGCTATGTGATGGCTAATCCCCAGGGCCCTCTCCTCCCACCCAGCTTCCCCAGTTCAGGGGGGAGCCAAAGCCAGATCCTTGGGATGTGAAACTGCTCTGAAATAGCGATTGCTACGGTTACCCAGGTCTGTTTGTCAGCGCTATTCAGCGCTGCTTAATCCCCTTTTGTGTCCCCTTTTGAACGGCGGCTGGGGTTTTGCAAGTTGGTTCATGCTGTATTCACAGCCCGTGAGGAGAACGAAGGTGAAACCACACATGGAAAGGCGTGAGAAGTGGGGGAGTGTGTGCACACGTGCTTCATCTTCATGAGGAGTTCATAGTATGTTAAGAATATTATATCCAAGTGATGCTAACAGCTTGGCTTAAGCAAAGAAATTTGTGTCGGAGCCTGAAAAATCTCTGCTGACACGCAGGCTTTAACCCAGGCAGTTGTGCCAAAAGATCCAGAAAAGGCTTACTGGCAAGAGATAATGCTGCTGTGTCAGCACACATTTTCAGCCCTAGCTGTGAATTTCCTGGCCTTTGTGTACTGGAGTTAAACCCTGATGTTAGTAGCCCATCACCCCTGCAAATAAGCACCCTTGAACAAAGAGAGAATCAAATCCCAGCACTTTGCTACTTAGTAGGGGAGACTGGTGGGTAATAACCTGTTTGGAAGTATGAACCTGATGAACACGCAGAGCAATGTGATGGTCTGTGAGTGACCTATTGAATTTGCTGTAGTTTGGGGAAGTATGGACACTTCTGGCCATTTCATTCCCAGAAAAAACATATTTAGTGTGTGGATCAATAGCTCGAGTTAACGAGTCCTTGGGACTCAGAGGTGTAATCACAAGTAATCTCTGTGCTATTGCTGATAGCAAACCGTATGTGTGTGCTAAGAACAGTATTCTTCCCTTGTAGTGCTTTAATGAAGGCAGGCTGTGACCAAACACTTTCATATTCAGTGACTGTATATTCTAATTACTGTAGCTACTTACCTATTGCTTTTTTATATTTGGCTGTTTAGCCCTTGCACCCTGCAAGTTCCCATGCAAGGCCATGTACTGAAGTCAGCCTAGGTGCTGGTAAAGCCGTGTGAGCTCATGGAGTATGGTGACAGTGGCATCCAGGGCATTCACAGGCTAAGGAAATGCCATTGTGCTGACAGCACCAAAACAAGACAACAGATGCTGGGAAGAGTAACAAAGATACCTAGCAACATTTCAGCGACAGTGGGATTTGGTTTTGAGACTGTGATTCTCTGATGGAATCCATTAGGTTTGATCCCCAGGTTTGCTACTCCCAGTCTCCTCTGACACGAAACATTCAAGAGACAGGAAAGGACAATCTCGTTCTTGAATGTGAAGCTGTAACTGGTGTGTGAGTTGAATCTATCTCATCCACCAGGGTGGGGGCAGGGGGAAGGCTTATCTTCTGTCCCATCCAAGACCTCGGTGTCTCGGGTAAGGAAATGTGCAAAGCTGCAAGGTTCTGGGTAATCTGTTCTCTATGTGTGCCTTGATTGTTGCGGCCGGTCTGAGTTCAGCCATCCTGCCGGCCCTTTTCCTCAACCCCGGGAGGGGGGCACAGGGATGGGGGCCTGATGCCAATTACCCCTACCAGTCATACCATAAGTTGCTATGTACTGTGTGACCAGTGTTAAGGCTTAATGTGGTCAAAAGCACAGCCCTGAGTGTCAGTCCTGCAGCCTAAATAAGCTGGACACATGAAATGCAGGTGTCTTCTGCAAGGTGGGCTGTCTGGATCTGTGTACATAGTTGCTGGAGAGAACTGTGCACTCCAGGGTGCAATTCTTCTCCTCCTGATGTGGCATTAAAATGTGGGTCAGCTGACTTGGGCCCTAAAGCTTCACCATGAACTCTGCAGAGAGACTAGTTGACTAGCTCAGAGTGTAGTTACTTAATGAGGATATGACTGGTACCTGGATGAGTATGGGCTTGGGCTCGCACTTAAAACCAGTCTTAAGCAGAGGTGGTGCTTTCAGGAAAAAACAAGTATTTCTATTTCCACTACCTGTTGAAAAGGCACATACTGAGTTGGTCTGAAAAATGAACACCTTTTTCTGTTCCTTGTTCTGGATGTTGTACTGGGGCAAAGCTCAGAGGTACCATTCTGCATTCTTTTGGCATCAGAAATTTCCTCGTGTGTTTTTGCCTTTGTTCTGCCCTCTCAGGTAGGCAAGCACACCCGTAAGCATGTAGGACCCCCCGTTTGCCCTCTCCCTTGGCGCTGTCGGTGCCCTTGCTACTAAATGGTTTTGTTGCACATGGTGTGTAGGAATAAGAGTGGGGCCATCAATGTGTTCTGTCACAGGTAAGCACATTGATTTGCAGAGCTGATCTCTAAAAGCTGTGGTTGTACAGTGCTTGTTGTTAGGAGCGATGCTTCCAGTCCACAGTGAGGAATGTTGTACAAGACCCATGAAATTACAGTTTCTGAAATGAATCTGCCTTTTTTAACAGCTTTTGAATGACACATGGAAAATCTGTGATATGGTGATGGGAGATACAAGGAGGAAATCTTTTCAAAAGCAGTTTTTAAATCACTTTTGCCCCCTGTATCCAGACTGCTGACCAGATCTTTTGGTCCCACTTCTCTCCTCCACCTTCCCAAGAAGAGAAAAGAATTTTGCCTTCCCATGTTGTATGTGGGTTGAGGTAACACCAAAGCACGCACCAGCGCTGACTGGGATAACTGTAAAGCGACTGCCCTGCTTTGATACTGGAAGTGCTTAGGAAAAGCTCCTTTTCTCTTCAAGGCCACGCCTGTTTGCTTTTGCATACATAGCTGACTTTGGAGGCTGGTATTTCACGGCTGTCCCTGCGCTCCTCATTCCCATGTGCAGTTTGGAGAGGGACTGATGGTGCTGACCCAGCTGTTCAGAAGCTGCTGCTGCAGCTGCGTGCAGGGTTTTGGTCCAGAAGGCTTCAGCTGCCTCTCACCTGACCAGTTCAAAAGTCCATAAACTACCAGCACTAAGTGGGAAGAAGGAAATGAAGCATCTTCCTCCCTCCTTATTTTGTGAAACTTACAGACTCAAACCTCCTCTTTCATCTGTCAAACAGTGAATTAAAATATAAATGATTAGTGCTGTCACCATTTACTTATTTTTCTCCAGTGAACCTCCAAATTCTGAGTCATATGGATGGCATAGATAGAGCACACAGTTGTCCTGTAAATATACGGATGACATTTTCAGTAAAACCAGAATACACTAAATTTGAAAGTGAAATTTATCCCATGTTACTCTGCTGTTCTGGTTTACTCTGAAAGCAGAATTTGGACCGTTTTTTCTTGGACTTTTAAAGAAGTGGAATATCTATTACCCTTTTACTTCATCTCTCTAGTACTTCTAATATTATGAACAGATGTAACAGCGTAAATAAAGGGGAGGTTTTGTCAGTGATTGGTTGGTATACATGATTTATTTTTTTACAGGAAAAAGAGAAGCGGACAGATGGGGTGACAATCTTGTCTTTGAAGATTATACTGCGGAGTTGTGGTTTTCACTGTTGGCTTCTGTAGTATATGGCTTATTCTTCTCAAGGTGGTGGTAGACTTCGGTTTTTGCTGTTTGCTCCAGGCCATGATGGGTAGCCTACCTGGGAGCCAGCTCCAAATTATGCAGAGCAGAGATTGTGTCATCTAAGTAAATAAAAATAACTTTTTAAAAAGGTAAGACAGCAAAACAAAATAAAATCTTAAAGAGGGCATGGGAGGAGGTGGGAATGAGAATGCTCCTTTCTCAATTTCTTCTTCTCTGTAAGGTTCCTTGGGATTGTGAATCCTGAGGAAAAGGATGAATATGGGAAACATTTAGTGGTCCCCGGTGCAGCTCTTCTGCATTGGGATACAAGTTTTAGAAAGTATGTTGCTGACAGACACGGAGGAAATTGTCACTTTTCACGACTGCATAGGCTGCGTGGACAAATGTACCATTTAATGAGCATAATATTACAGAGCTGCAAGGATGAAATGTGGTGGTGTTCAATGGCTGAGTTTTGTCAGACAGATACAAGTCTTCATTTTGGAGAGCAATGCTTCCGGGTCACACAGAGAAACATCCAATAAAGGTTTTAATCTGTGGGAAGCTTAATTTCCTCCATGTAGTGTGAGACCTCCATGTCACTTAAATCCTGTGTATCTGCCAAAATACTTAATAGGTGGATTGATGTAGCACCTTGGTTTTGTGGTGACCCCCTGTGCTGGGAAGGATTTCCTCCCTGGGAACATCACAGGGAAAACCTGAGGGAGCAGAAAAGTTAAGTGCCTTCATTTCATTAGGTCAGTCACTTGCCTTTCAGTAGCATAGCATGCTTTTTCCAGACCTCTATGCTGAATCAGAAAAAAAAAAGTCCATCTTCACCTGATGTTTCACTGACTGGCTCCATACAGAGCCTGTGTGCTGTGGGAATCACAAACTCACAGACCACCAGGTTGGAAGGGACCTCAAGGATCATCTGGTCCAACCTTTCTTGGCAAAAGTCTGGTCTGGACAAGATGACCCAGCACCCTGTCCAGCTGAGTCTTAACAGTGCCCAGTGTTGGGGAATCCGTCACTTCCCTGGGGAGATTGTTCCAGTAGCTGACTGTTCTCACTGTGAATGTTTTTCCTCTTGTGTCCAACTGGAATCTCCCTAGGAGTAACTTGTACCTGTTGCCCCATGTCTTTTCCATGTCACAGGAGTTCTTAAGTAGCTGGGGAGCAGTGAGGTGGTGCAGGGTTTGAGAGTTAGGTATTGAACCAGGGTTTTCTCAGCAAATGTGGCTTGGAGCCTTTAGCTTGCTGCATGAGCAGACCTCTGTCAGAGACAGGACTTCACTCCTGGGTCTTGGTGGTATAGCTGCCATGTGGGCATGTTGCAGCAACCTGGGCATGTGCCTCCTCTTGCCTCTGTCTTGGGAAAAAGGCTCAAGTTGCCCATTCACTTGAAAGTGGTCTGTGGAAATTATTTGAACCAACTGCTAGAGTTTCATTTTGGGGAATATCAAGGTGTGGGAGAAGACGTGTCTCTGAACAGGGGGAGTGGAGTGGGAGAGTGAACCAGGCCACTGTGTCTGTGTAGCCCCAGTTTGGGATTGAATGGGCTACAAGTGGTGTGATGCTCGCAGGAGGATTAGAGCAATAAGGGCTTCAGTATCTCTGGAATAAGAAAAGAGCCTGGTGTATTGTGTTTGCGTTCCTGAATGAAACTATTTTACAGTGATTCTGCTAAAAGGTTTTAGCACCAGAGAGAAAATGGGAATGTTTCAATTTTCTTTACAAGGATAGTCTATTTGCATTAATTCTTTTGTGTCACATTGAAGGGAATGTCCTGGCAAAATGTCATTTGAGAGGATTATTTTAGAGTTTAAATGTGTCTTACCAATCCCTTCTTTATTTTCTTCACATCCAAGAAGAGCAGGGAGGTGTATGGTAAAATAAATTTTGGTTTCCTATTTAGGGGCATATGAGTAAAATTGCTTCAAAAGAGCTTAAGGCTTACAGAATGGAAAACATTTGCTCCTGCAGTTCCTTGCAGCCGAAGACATTTGTTACATTTACAGCTTCACTTTTCAGTTTTAGTTTCAGATGCTAGGACAAAGGTTTGCAGACTAAAAAAGGTAGAAGCTTGGCTGGTATGGCTATGTTTATTACACAGCCTTGTCCAGGTTGCTTCTCTCCTTGGCTACAATTCTTGTGAAGTTGTTTTTACTGGGAGTTTGATGTATGTAAACTCTGCAAAGCAGTGATGAATTGAAAGTGAATAATAATTTAGCACTTGATTTTGAGTAGTACTCTTGACACAGTGAAATTAGACTTTAACTGCATTCTATTTTTAATATATTTAAAAAAGAAAGAAAGATAATTGACTGTTTCTCACTGAATTTTATAAATGGCTTTATAACAGTTAGTGATTCCAAAACGTATAAACCCGAGTGAGGTGTAACAGGATCTGCTCCATGACTGTTGGCAGGAGATAAGCAATACTGCACGATACACTTTACACAGATGCTGCAGCCTGAACAAAACTTTGTCCTAGGCCATTCCTGATTTTTCCATCCATTTGTGACCATGTTGTGTTATTGTTGTGATTGCTTATGAAGAGATGGAACAGTCAGGGATATTAGTATTTTCTGCTGCAACTTAGCAGATAAGTTTGGTAGGGATTGAATACCACGTAACCTGCTCTGTAAACCTAAAGCTGCAGTTTGGGAGCTGTATATTCAGGGTCAACGGAGTTTCCATTTTCTCTCTGTACTTCAGCTGATCTTGCAGAGTTGACTGTTGGTTTTGCCACTGCCCTCTTTTGCTGTAGTCGGTAATTAGGGACGGAGGGTGCGCTTGTGTAGCACCTTCTGTTCTTCAACAATATTGTAAGCTTGTTTCTTTATTGATGTTCCCCTGGTAACTTCTGACTTCACAGTGGAGATGCAGCAGGGGCCAGTAGCAGTTCTGATGAGAGAAGCAATAGCAGAGAACCCTTGCACTACTAAGGTCACAGGGTCCTTCAAGGAGAACCGAAGCTCCTGCCCTACCAAAAAAAGCCCCGTGGTGGGTAAGTGTTAGCATACTGTTTTCAGATGAACAAAGTGGATATCCTGCTCTGGGTGTTCCTGTTCATAAAAGGGTTTCCTTGTGGGAAACTGCAGGGATTTTGCATCTGGTCCAGTCCTTCAGATAAGGTAGCTCATGTAGCATGGCCAAGCCACTACATTGCCAAAATAGATGACTTTGGGACTTTAAGCCCATTCACAGTACAGTTATTTTGTATATATTTTTTTTTAAAGTATTTTCTTCTGATGAAATATATCATCATTTCCTCCCCAAAATATGGACATAAGCACAGACACAAAGACACACTCTTTACTGACACAGACATGGGACTACTGAGTAATGTCCAGGAGATAGCCTGCTGGACATTTTGCTTGTGATGTTCAGGAAACCATAGACTCAGAACGTTTTAGACTGGAGGAGATGTGATTTGCCTTCTGGGCTGCAATTGCACATTGGTGGCTCAGAGCCAGTTTTCATCCACCAGCACCTTTCCACAGGACTGCTCTCCAGTACATCCTCTCCCGGCCTGTACTGATAATGCTGGTTGCCCCGGCCCAGGTGCAGGACCCTGCTCTTGGCCTTGTTGAACCTCATAAGGTTCACCTGGACCCACCTCTCCAGCCTATCCATGTCCCTCTGGAAGGCATCCCATCCCTCTGGCATATCAACTGCACCCCCCAGCTTGGTATCATCTGCAAAATTGCTAAAGGTGCACTCGATGCCACTGTCAGGATCATTAATGAAGATACTAAACAACACTGGTCCCAGCACAGACCCCTGAGGGACACCACTTGTCACCTTCCTCCATCTGGACTTTGAGCCATTGACCACCACTCTCTGGATGTGGCCATCCAGCCAGTTCTTTATCCACTGAACAGCCCACCCATCGAACCCATAATTCTCCAACTTAGAGATAAGGATGTTGTGGGAAACTGTGTCCAAGGCCTTGCAGAAGTTTTTCCTCAGCACCAGGAATGAGATTAAAAATGTAGCTTGGAAAGCCAGAAACTGACCCCAACACGCTGACAGTCCAGCAGCCACCTTCCCAAAGCACAAGGCTAAGATTTCTGAGCTCTTGGGTCAGGTCTGTGCAGGGTGGTACAGGGATCTATAAATCAAGGTTATTCAGTAACATGGTTGTTAAACTCCAATTGCCTTTCATTCTGCATTTATCAGAAAGAGCCATATAGAACTGAATAAACAAAAAAGGGCCTTAATTTTAGGAGCAATTATTCTCAAAAAAAAATTTTCCAAAGGAAACTGTGCAAAATACATTTTTGTTTCCAAGGGAAACAGTAATGAGAGAATTAGGTCATGGTGGGGAAAAAAATCCAACATAGAAAACCCTTTTTAGCAAGGACGTGGAAACAGAGCTTATCTTTTTGGGCAGCTTTGCCTAATAGATAAGGCCCTGGAAGTGGGTTCAAATCCCAGCTCTGCTGGATAATTTTTGTCAACTTAGACCTATCAGTTCTGCCCTTGTAACTTCTTTTTGCAAAGAGAAGATAATACAGCTGGTCCTCCGAGAAGTGTTCAGAGCAAAGACGAGGGGTGTGTGCAGCCCCCTGGTATGGTAGCTGCTGGTACCCACTTGTGCAGGTATTCAGGATTTGAGGGTTGCAGTTGTGCTTGACAGGTTGTCCTGCTCGCTTTTAGGTCCTGACTGAGATACCACTTTATTTTTCACCCTCCTTAAGGAGACTGTTGCTACCAGTCAAATGGCATTCTCAGAGACCCTGTGCAGTGTAAAATGCCTCCCCTTGCCGCTCCCAACGTCAGAGGGACCAAGGGACTGGATTGGTCAGGCCCAGTTGCTAATTGTTTAAGCCTTGTAGCAGACTATTGGAGTGTCTAAGCATTACCCCAGCTTTTCAGGTGGTGAATGAAGCATGGGGAGGTTACTGGCATGCTCAGGATTATACATCTGTGTGCACTGGCAATTAAAGGCCAACACCCACTCTCTTGGGTATTCCTTCCTCTGTCTGAGGATGAGGTTTAATGTATCACATGGCACACAGTGGTGGGCTGAACTTGTTACCAAGTGTGGGAGGATAAAAACAATGGAATGAGAGTGTCTAAGCTATCGGAAAGCCAATTTAAATGCAGCATCTAATGAATTTTCACAAGGAGTGAGCCCAAAGAAATAGAACACCTCAAAGCACACAGTTAAAACAAACGTGTCTTTAAGGCTCATATTTCATTATCCCGCTGGGGAAACGCAGATTTCATATATCTTAGAGCACTAAGGTAAAAATTAACTGAGAAAGGCATCACTGCTACCCTACCCCAGTCTTCTAGGCCTACTTTAAATCTCTAAAAGGNCCACCACCACCCCACCCCCCAAACCAAACAATTGCTAGAAAAATAAACTTCCTTTCCAGATATCTTTAAGGTGGTGACTGAGTCCACCAGTATTTGTAGCGTCAGCACCTGCCACAGGGCTATTCCCAACCCTACAGCCTGACATTCACTTCATGCATATCTACTTAAAAAGCTGGAAACCTTTAAGGGATGCCCAGGTTCCTCTGGAGTTTTAACTGTCGGTTTATCAAAGTCAGGCAGAGGTTTTGCAAGACTTCTATTTTAATGTTCAAGTGGCGATGATTTGTGATAGTTATTTTTTGCTGATATTTTTTTAAGTGGAATCATTGTTTAATTAGTTTCTAAATAAGAGAATTAGTTGAAATCTGACTGTTCTGAAGAGAAAAAGGAAAATATTGTGGTTTCATCTTGTCAGTCAAAACTGATGAAAATGGCCGTAGTTCCATTTAAGAACCTGTTTGTTCTTTGGCTAAGAAGCACAATCCCAAACAATGCGACCAAAATCTGTGTGTTTGTATTGGCCACAGCTTTTGGTACCATCAAAGTACAAGGAAAAAATATTTCATACCAACTGCTGTGCAAAAGCCAATGGTTAAGTTGCAGGTGACTTCAAAATGCAGTTACTCCCTACATAAAAAATGCACAGCAGAAAATAGCAGCTTAACCATGTGGAGAAATAAAGCCAGAAGAGAGAGTGTATTTTCAGTAGCAATTTAGTGCATGATTGATCTTACTGAGAGCAGCAGTGTAGTGTTCATAGCTGAGTAAGCCCACCAGCAACAACTTTCTTGTAATGTGTGTGTTGGAAAAATGCAAAGAAAATAAATTAAATTTTAAGTAAAATTTACATTTGTATTAGAAAATCAACATGTTAGAGTTTAGCATGCTTAACGTTTCATGAGAGCTAATTCCCTTTCCAAAATTGCTCTGTTTATGTGTTTGTTTTGCCATTTCCTCTGATTCTCTTCTGTGCCTGTCTCGGTATCTCTAGTATATTAGGGTTTTTTAAGATTAAGACCTGGGAGGCTAACCCAGCAATTTCGGATGGAGTTAACTTTGCCCTTGTGTGTTTGTTTTCTTGACAAATCTCCTGTTATGCTTCCTCCTTTCCCACCACGCTCTCCGATAAGACAGCTGATAAAGTCACGCATCATTTTACTTAGGAGTGTCTCCAAGCAGTCGTCGCCTGCCTGAGTTATGTGGCCTAGAAACTACTCAGAGGAGCGAAGGCAAAGTATGGAGTGATGTGAAAGTCTGGTCACACCTACTAAGACCTGGTGCCTCTGCAGTGGGGACAGCTCTGAAGGGAGGTGTAGGTTTAAAGGGATACATCTACATGGTGATGGCTGGGTACCCAGGTCATCATTTTGCTCTAGTCATGCTTTGTGGTTGAATTTTGACTCCGGTGTTTGCAAGCACAAGCCCATTCTCCCTGATGATGAGAAGGGTAGCATTTAAGTTGGAAGTCTTTTACCCTGTGGAAATTTGAAGCATCTGGCAGTGGGTGAGATTCCCCTTCTCACTCTGACCTCTCTTTTGCAATAACTGCACTTTCATGTGTGCTTCTGAACAGCCACTGCAATTGTCAGGATGGTGTTCAGGAAAGCTCTGGCAGGGGTGGGCAGCCTCGGTGGATGCCTTCTCTTTTCCATCTCTCCTTTGTGTCCTTTCCTTTGTAAGAAGGATGTTCTGAGTAATAGGCGTCCATGAGCATCATAAAATCTGCATCTTTATATCAGTTTATCCTTTTTCCACTGCACAGCTTTTTTTTTCCATCCAAAACAAAGCAGCATCTCTTACCTTCCTCTCCATCCCCTGAAAAGAGGAGATAAAAGAACAGTTCTGGTGATAGCACCGAGTCCTACACTGAGGCAGCAATGACCTCTTGTCATGGCCAGTAGTGAACCCTTCCCTCAAGCTCCTTGTGCTGCTCTGGCAGTTCTGTGCTTCTTCTCTACAGACCTTCAGAAATCAGGCCACTGAGGTAAATTTCAGGTCCTCGCTGTTGGCATCTGTGTTCACACACCTTAATGTGGTCTGGCAGGTTGATGTCTGCAAAGTCTGTCTTCTCTTCTGGTTTATCTGTGGTTCTGTTTGGCTGCAGTCATGCTGGTGGTTATAATTTCCTCTCTCATTGGGCTTTTGTGCAGCACTAAGAGACTTAGTACATTTTGCTGCAGCCTTTTAGGATGGTACTGCTGTCAGCTGGTTATAGCTGTGCTGGAAGATTGGCTTGGAGTAGAGTTGGTGAACCCCTTGTTTGCACCTGTATGTCAGCTGGGCTTCTGGGTTATTGTCCTAAAAATTAATGTTACCTGATAGTAAAACTAGGTTTGCTCCCAATTCCAGACAGTAGGAGGGAGAGGCCAAGGTGCAGCATGCCTTTCCTCCTGCTGGGAGTGCACACATGTTAAGGGGTGGAGTTTGGCTCAGATCTGACACTCCTGAAGACAAAAAAAAAGGTCCTGCTGCCTTGTGGGTCTTCATGGGATCTGGCAGAGGTGAGACTAAGCAAGCTGCAGCCTTCATGAGCAGCTCAGATGAACAGAGCTCTTCCTAAGCAATGGGAGTGGTACAAGCCTGATCTGCAGCTGGGGTGTAACGGGTAGCGAGGACAGACAGTGGTCAGGTTGCTGGACAGATGATGTGCTTGAGCCTGATCCTTATTTGTAGGTACAACAAAATTCAAAAGCTGAAATAATGACAATATGTTGGAGCACAGAATGGACCCAATGTACATCCCAATGGATGGACCCAATGGACCCAATCTACATCCAGACAGCCTTAACTTTGAAACAACATTCTCTGTTTTCTCCACTGGGTTGTATCTGTATCTTGTTTATCATGCTAGAACTTTAGTTGTGATCTGGTTTATGCCAGGGCTGGTGTAGTGGGTTTTTTTGAGTGCCTACGTAGTTGTTCTGGATCTCTAGATTAATAACACTGCCTCAGTATTTGCATAAGGGCCTTATATATTTCAGCTCCACCTGGGAGGATGGGGATATCTAGCTTTTGAACATGTATTAAAATATCATTGTGGGTCATAAATTATTGTTACAGGCTGTTTCCACAGTACCTTAAGATTTATGTGCCGTAGACCGATAAATAAAATAAGTGATTATGTTCTGAGTAAATTCAGGCTCTCTGTCTTACTGCCCTTCCTTTGTAAAAGGGCAGACCTGATGTTGCATGTTGGGTTTTGCATACCTGGTGTATGAGGCTAATCTTGTTTCTTAATAACTTTAGAGCCACGTATTGTGAGGTGTTACCTTGTGGCCTGGAAACAGCAGGTTGTCTCAGCTTAGCTCAGTGGCAGCAGCTCTTCAAGACAGTTCTCTGAAGTTGAAAGTCCACAGTTTGCACAATGGGCTTTAGACTCTTTTTTTTTTTTTGGTGTTATTTCCTCTCCCTTTTACTCATTCGTGCCACATCATTTTTGTTCTGTGAAGAAGAATGGGAGTTGTTTCCTTTGGGAGGTAACTTTCTGTGTGTAAAGAAGGGGGTTTCAGTATTTCTGTTTCCTGCTGCTACACTTCCATCGCTAGATCAGCTTCTGATTTGCTTATACAGCCTCCACTCTCAGATGTGCCAAACAGGGCAGTGGTGAGCTGTACAGAATACTGTGAAACATGCTCATAGATGCCTGTTGTGGTGTATAAAGGAGACTTAAAGGTGCTGCATCTGGCTGACGGACTTGTGCGAGTGTTGGTTGTGTGCCACTGGCACATCACAGGAGTAGGGTGCCTTGGTGTGTGCTACTTTCATCAGTAATTTCTTCCAGTATCTGTAGTAGATGTGCCAAGATCAGTACAGGCAAGTGTGTGACATCTCTGACATGTATCAAGTGCCCGCTATAAAAGAGGAGGTTGTATTGCTGTGAGTTAGTTCTCTGAAATGCAACCACTTCATCCAGGATGGGCAGCCAAGCTTCTCTTCTAGGCTGGGAAAAGAGAGAGCAGCTCTGGGGGCTGGTCACGCCCTCCTCAGGTTGGTGTCCACATGGTATACACCTGTGCTGGTGTGGCCATGGACTGATGGAATACACTGGGTTTTTGGGGAACACATCCTTTTCTCTTGACTCACAGAGCACGTACAGCTGACTTACACTGCCCGCCTTTTTGATGGCTGAAGTTGTCAGGAGACCCATCCTAAATGTCTCCAGCAGGGGATTCCTACTGAAGTTCGAGAACTTTACTTAGCAACTTTGTCTTTCATCAGACTATTTTAATCTATAAACTGTGGTTGTAATTATGTTTTGAGGCAATTTTACGCACCGTTCCTCGTGCCCAGCCTGCTCACATCTACGTGCATTTGCCCTGTTCAGTAGGATGTTTCTTAGCAAAGCACGTCTAGAATGTGTGGAGCATCTCGGAAAATGAACAGAAGGAGATTCCTGAAACGTCTGTTGTGAGGGGAAATAGGAGCATTTTCTGTGAAGAATGTAGCAAAAATTAACAGAACTAAAGCAAATTACCATCTGAAATGTGCTGCTTTTAGGAGAATTCAAGAGACCAAAGAAGATCACAGAAAACAAATCATTCTGCTAATGTAGGACACAGCTTAGATCATGAAAGTTAATAGTTTTTGGAAACTTCTTGTAATCATATCGAACTCCTTACTAAACCATCTGGACCTTTTTTTCCTTTCTTGCCTTGGTTAGCATGTGTAGCCTCTTTTATTTGGCATGAATAGCATGGGGGGCAAAAGAAAATCTTGCTCTGGAGAAGACAAAGGAGACCTTTTCCAAAGGTCAATTTCATTAAGAGATCACGGGAGACAGAATTTTGTCTCACTTTGGGAAATCACAGAGCCTCAAGGAGCTGATGTGGCAAGAAGCAAAGGAGCAAAAAACGGTCATGCTAAATCAGATGGAGGTGCAAGGAGACAGCTGAACTTTACCCCGAGAGTCAGCCCTTTGAGTCATGTGTTTGTGTCTGCCTCCTAGCAGCCTGGACAAAATAACTTCTAAAACTCTATCTTATTAAGATTATAAGGCATTTGAGGAAAGATCTTATCCATATGGATGATTTTATTGGATCAGATAAATTGCATGACTTTGTCAGCTGTAGTCTACCTCAACTGAAAGCTAAAGCTGGTGGAAGAAGTTGGAGGAGGTGTCTTGGGGTGAGCTCCAACTTGCAAAACTGAAATCCAGATCTCCTCTGAAGTAACAGGAGCCTGGGCACATGTCCGATCAAGGTGTTTTGCTTATTTGAAAGTGAGTCTTTCTTTTTCCTTCAGTGTTGTTGACTAATTTGAGATGCATCTCACTTGGAAGTGGCTGGACTTTCTTCTGCAGCTGTCAAATGTCAGGGCAAGAATAAGGGAGGGAGGGGAAGTTACTGTGTCTTGAGCTCACATGGCCTGGGAGTGGGGAGGAGCTACCGCTTGGGGGTGAGAGGCAGTGGGTATCAATATGCCAAATATATAGTGACAATATGTGTTGGATGTGCCTGTCAGAACAGAGCCTTCTCTGTGAGATAGAAGGCAGCTGTCTGCTGCTGACTTGAGAGGTGTTTATGAGCAAATAAATCTTTGTCGTCTTTCCATCTGCTAATGTGAATGTGCTAAATTGGTGGAAAGGAGGAGGAGGAAGGTGCAGGAGCCTACCTGTCAATGACAGTGTTTCACTCAGATCCTTTTCCCTTCAAAAAACTACCATCAGAACTGGTTTTTTTTACCACTTCTAAAATGTTGTTAAAGTACCCGGAAAAGGAAGAGTTGTATTTTTAGATATGGAATAAAAATATTCTATATAGCTCATACTTTGAAAGTAATAAACCTGGTATGGTCCTAGACATCAGTGGAAAGGCAAACATACTTGCTAAGGAAGCTTTTCCCTGTTTTAGCCTGTGGTTTGTGGTTTGCTAATTTATTTTAACTATGCAGAGATTTGTTCAAGTGCATTCTTAACATAGAAGTCATGGCCATCTCCATGCAACAGGAAGGCAGTTCTGAGTCAAATACTGTTCTTTCCTGATCCCTGACTGTATTTTCACAAGGTGACGTGATATGTGCCAGTTCCCTTTGTAGAAACCTTTGTTATTTTTAATAAATGACAGAAGTCAGGTGTAGAAAACTGGAAATTAAAATATTTACAAATTTGCAGCTGTTTGTGAATGGAACACAGATCACTGCTTTCAGTCAAAGATTGGGTATTTAATTTATAAGAGATGATTCTAATTAAAATGCTTGTTGTTTTGCTTTTCCTTTTATATTGGAAAATGCATAACCTGTTTAATACAAGTTGTCCATGTCTGCTTCAGCACAAGTGTATCTCAAGCTTTTCTCATAGTCATTATAGTCATATAGCTGTGTCTCTGCTCAAGCTGAGGACCAGGGGCCATGGTTGTCTGCATTCTCTCACTGCTTTTTTTACATCTAAACCGAAAATTGGTGCATTCTTGCTGATGGGCAAATTTAATTCCTTGACATTCCACAAGATTCCTTCCTCCCACTTCTGTCTGTTCAGAAAGTAGCCTGCTATTAAGGATATTCATGCTGTTAAAGATGTTCACATTAGAAGGTCCTTAGCTGTGTTACTAATTTCCCGTGATCTTTAAGGATCAGTATTGTCTGATTTGGGATCCATTGCTTGAAACATTAAGGAGCTTTTCCCTTCAGGCCTGCACAGGAGGAGATGTGCCATGCCAAGTGGTTAGTGTTCATGGACTTGATAAGTTACTGCCAGTGCAAAGGTTTAAAAGGTCTTTTTGTGCATTTATTACACTTCATATTTTACTATTTGAATCCCTCTATTATTCTTAAAAACACTTACACTAATTAAAGACATATTACATAGTTTTAGACCAAGCTTTTAATTTTTTTTTTAATATTAATAAAAATGCTTTCAGCTGTTTACTGGAAATAAATGTGTAAAAAGGAAATCTATTTTTGTTGTTATTTCTTTACAATC
>VWZY01011989.1:621214-664025 GCA_013399075.1 Chloroceryle aenea | reverse complement strand
AGATTTTTAAGGTTTTAGGGCTTTTTTAATAGGGAAAAAAAAAAAAGTCTAGTTTTGTCTTGTTAAAAAAGATTGCAATTACTAGCCAGAAGTTTGTACAGTGAAGGTGTTAACTCATGAGATAATTTGTTTGGAGATGCTTGAAAGGAATTTAACTTGTTCAATATCTTCTAGAAAATACAGTAGGGAGGGTTATTTGGTGCCTCTTAACTTGTTTTTACAGACAGTAATTTAATCTTAATTCTTTGTCTTATTTTGGTACGTTTAAGATGGATTTTTAATGTACCATTTGGGTACATTTCTAAAAACCCACCAGATTTTGTAGTATTGTCAGTAGATTGCAGATGGACTGATAAATAGAAATGCATAATATCTTTTTTATTGATTTGTGGCTTGTTTGGTTTTCTGATTATCCTGGTGACAAATGCCAAAGTTGATGTAAGTTTAAAGTTCCTGTCACCCCTTAGCCCTTGATGAATTTGAATTTACACTCAAACTGCAGGATATCCTTGTTTGAGAAGAATTTCTGGAGCACAATTTTTTCTAGGCCATCCATTTGAGACACTTCTGCCTTTCTGAGGGTTGAGCCCTGAGTGAAGTGACCGTGACAAATTCCATCCTCTGGGGTTGGGGGTGGAAAGGAGCCTGGACTACTTGTGCAGTGAAAGGGAATTCAGTGAGAGGTTCCGAACGACTTCTCTCCTAAGAGTTCGTTACATTTCCTAGCAAAGGCCAGATACTTGTTCTTAAAAACTGTTAATTGGATTTAATATGCTTGCAAACAATCATGGGGATAGTAACAAAGAACTGGTGGAGTGGATGGACAATGCCTTGTTCTGGGCTTCAGGATAAATGACAGTCCCGTGCTCATTATGAACTGATGGCGTGTTTCTCCGTAGTTAAGGTTGCATCTAGTTTCCCATTGTATTTTGTTTCATCAGGTTATTTGTTTTGTCGTATGAGGAAACTTGGATTCAAAGATTTCTTTTGTCAGCTAACTTTATTTTTAACAAAGCTTTTCTTGTGTGTTTTCAGTGCTAATTGAGGTCCATCAGTGGCTATATGATTTAATGGTCTTAATAGGAATCTATGAGCACAAACAAAACAGAACGCTATAAATCACAGCATGTGCAGAGAAATGTAATTCTCTTTCTGGGGAGAGGTAAAGAGCAAAATTACTGAGCTGTATTATATTGCATACCCTGCAGGTCATCCAAAGAACTGGGATTTCAGATTTATCCACTTCTGTAGAATAATGTCACATAAGCAGAGTGAAGTATAAATATCAGTGACTTCTTTGTTTCCTTTCTGTGGCCATAACCAGTGCTGTTGATGGTAGAGAGTTATAGCTGCTTACCATGCTGCTTCTGCATGCTCACACACAGGTATACTGACAGGAGTTTAGTTGAGTACATTTGGTGGGAAATATTGCTGTAAAATAATTGGAGGTAAGTTGTTTTTCAACTATCCACATGCCTGTGATTCTGGTAACCAAGGTAACTTGCCTGTGATATTATATGAAGATGCCTTACTTTATTGGGGCAGCCTACTTTTTATTTCATTGTCAAGTAGGTGACAACTGTGCAGAAATTTCTGCATGAAGGTGGTGAGAACTGCTATGCAATTACTGGTCTTGCTGAGGCATGTGGAATTACTGTTCTATAATCTGTTTTTCAACATGCTATATTTTAGTGTATGGACTATAAAATTGATCTTTTTCTCCTTCTACTAGCAAGACAAGTTTTAAATTTAAAAAAGAAATACAGCAAACATGTCACAGATGCATGCCAGTAACGATTGCAGTTGAAGAGGTGTTATTCCCCATCTTTTCTCTTTTGACCTTGTTAGCTAGAAAATCTAGGATGTCATCTCAGACTAATTGTGCTGCTGGAGAGCGTTTTACCTGGCTAAGGATTGTCTTTTGATATACAGAGAGATTTAATTATCAGTATATCTCTTGACAGCATTTCAAGAACAGTAGACAACAGAGCAAATGTTCTATTTTTTAAGCTATCGTTGACATCTTCAAAGTCCATAGGATGTTGACAATGCATAGTATTATATAAAATTCCATGGTAGGATATTGAGAGCTACTATCAAGACTCAGAATAAGAAAAAAAAACTTGCAGAAGGAAAGAAAGAAGCTATGGATGGCAGGTTATTTCTTCTTGGAATAATGTGTTAAGAAATCTGTATTTTATTGCTGCGCTTTGTGTCCTGCTGTTACCTTGTACACAGAACTACCAACTCTCTTGTGTGTTACCCCTTCCCGACGGGGAACCTGTGCCTTGTGTGAAGTTCAGTTGCTGAAGCTGGTAAGTTGCTGCCCATGTTGATCCGTGTGCTGTTTCCTGCTCTACAGTTTGGCAGTTTGTTGCTCTGATGGGAAGCATGCAGAGACTACCCAGAGTGGGGTGGATGCAACCAAATGTCTAAAGAGCAGAGCAGTTCTGGTTGCTGACTGGGATCAGCTCCAAGGAGCGTGAAGGAGGTGAGCAGGCCTTCCTTTAAAACTAAACAAAACATAACAAGCTAACCTCACTTTATGTTCAAGTAGATTGCAAGTTGTTTCCTTGGGTTTGTATTTGTAGTAGGATGAAGTGGAATTTCTTATTAGTTACACTATAAATTCATACTTGGAATATTTGGGATGGGAGGGTGGGAAAGAAACAAGTTTAAAAGCCATCAACAAAATTAACTAGGACATTAGAGACACAAACCCCAAATCTAACACTTGAAAACAGAAGAATCACAATTGCACTTGCTTAAGTGTTCTTAACTTTTGATACGGTCTAATGCCACGCGTAAGGTCCGTGAAACAAAGCACAGTAACCATTCTGCTTTGTTTCTTTTGTTCCAGTAATGCTGTAAATGAATTAGAATTAACATTTGTAATCTGGTGCCGCTTCCTGGGTCAAAGGGTCACTGCATAAAGTGTACATGTGTGTTTACTGTCATTTCTCATTACTTACATGCAAGTGGCAGTCCTGAGATGTTGTCATTGTGGCTTTGCCTTGTTTGCGCTTCCTTGGTGGGGACAGGAAGGTCCTCTGCTTCAGTTGCAAGTATTTCCATTTTAAACCATAAAAGCATAACCTTTTTTCTTTCCTTTTCCACTGAAATGCTTTGATAGGGTAATGATCAAAATATGGTGCGATTCCAAATGAGGTATACAAACTTTCTTGTTCTTGGCATGAAAATATTACTCTCTGGAAACACCTTCTGTGTCAAATGATGGATATGTTCCTGTGATTTATGTAAGTGATTGTCAGGAGGTTTTGTGGCTCATCCAATTTTAGCAGTCAAGTACTCTTTTCTTGTCACTTTTGACACACTTGATGAATTTTCATGATTAGCTAACATGCTTCATAATTGTCAAAATTTTGCAGTGGTGTTTCTTAGAAATTCTGAGAAGGGAGAAGTCAGCTCTACCTCCCAGTTTTCTGTACAGCTACTGATTTTTTTCATTTCTCATTTACTGACCCTTTTGCGAACCTCTCAGTTGCTTTGGTTAACTCTCTCAGATTCATGCTTGCTTTGTCTGTTCTTTAGCCAACAACTCTGCTGTTCTTGACTTGGGTGCAGTAATATCTTGGTGCAGGAATACTCCAGTTGTGTTTCTCAGGAGAGTCTTAGTAGTCAGACATTGTGCTACTAAGAATCCAACACTGGTGTTTTTCATCCTGTACTCTATCACTTGGATTTTCTAGAGAACAGCTGATAAAGGTGTTGGGTTTTTCTCCCATACACACAACCTTTTCAGATGCCCTTGGCCTCCATTTTGAGTTGGCGTTCACTTCGTTGCCTTGCTGTCCCCATCATTAGTGTGGATGCTACAGAGATGTGTCGAGTATGTCCTTCCTGTCACCAGAGAGATGGAGTTCTGTATGGTGCCTTTTATTAATCTTTACATCTCTGCTCGGTAATTTCTGGCTTTGTGACCAGTGGGACCTGTAATGGCCAACCCCTGCTCTGCGTGGTGTGGTGCGGGGGAAGGACTCCACCATTACAGGCAGCAAGGCCAGCACCTCCCTGATGCTCTTTCTCCCCCCTGTCACTTATCTGTCTGCCGTAGCCAGCGATAATTACAGTGCAGGAAATCGGGAAGGAAGGGAAAATGCAAAGGAGCCTTACAGGCCCCTCTTCGGCTCTCTCGTGCTCTGGGGAAAGGCAGAGAAGTCATAGCAGGGTTCACCTGTCTGGCTCCAGGGCCACGGCTGGCCGAGGGGGCAAGCAGCCATGCCCGTGCGTGGCAAGTGCCTGTTGCCTTGCACCTCTGGGGACAGGAGGGTCCTAGCTTGTACTGGTGATGTGAGGGGTGCTCCTGCCTCAGCTCTGGGGTCTAGAATCCTCCATGCCTGTTCCTCAAGTGAAGTTCCCCCTGAGAGTGCACAATTTGTCCTTAAAAGGCAGAGGGACCCAGTTTATCTGCTGTATCCCTTGGGCTGGCCAGTCACGCTTGCTAGGTACCCCCAGACATCCCTCCCTGGCGCTGGGTGAGCAGGTCTGTTGTGCCCCTCTGCCTGGCTCCAGCGACTGCTGTGCCTTAACTGGGCCATCACTCAGAGCTCCTACGGGCAGATATTTAGAGATCCCTGTTTGATATATGATGTGTGTTTGAGGGGAGAATACATAAACTGCACCCTTTAAGGCTCTGGGACTGTATTTTATCAGTCGTTTTCCCTCCTACCTTCCATTTTAAACCTTTCTGTGAACTTGAATCCTCCCATTAATTTGCCTGAAGGAAATGTGAGTCCACTATTCTTCTATCTCATTATTGACTCCTTGTTACAGCTGGAGCATTTTATCTTCTGGAGGCAGCAGCTCCGGGTGCCTGGGGGAGGCTGCCGCGTGGTGCAGGGAGAGCAGCATCCATCAGGAGCGCTGCGGAAGTGAGACCAAGCAGTGAATGCTGCCGTCATAGCCCGTTTGACCCGGGCCCTTGTATGTGCCAGGGACACCAAGAAGTTACTGATAAGAGCAACTGGTGCAGCGTTGACTTGTCACTGAAATAGTGTTACAGCGTTTTCATCTCTTTTTCTTTTACGGAGTAAAGTTTTGGAATTGAAGCCTTTGTCCTTGAAAAGTCCTCACAAAAATAAAATCTCTCTGAGATGAGAAACCCATGGAAATGCTTTCTGAATTGCTTACATAAATAAATAGAAAACTCATTTTCTTGTCACTTCGAAGTATCGCAGCTCAATGTGTCTGATGTAGTGCTGTATTCCAGGCTGTCCCCCTGGGCTC
Source organism: Chloroceryle aenea (assembly GCA_013399075.1). NCBI lineage: Eukaryota > Metazoa > Chordata > Aves > Coraciiformes > Cerylidae > Chloroceryle > Chloroceryle aenea. Next base: position 658,778 of record VWZY01011989.1, on the reverse strand, counting down.
TGCAAAGGTCGATGTGTAATTACGTCAGCATGTTTACAGGAAACTTGTGATGCCGAGACCTATTAAAACCTTTTGTGAATGAGGGAAACTATTTCTTCTACTGGGCTATTCACTACTTCTCCCTCTTCACAAAGTTTAGCCTGCTCCTCTGCACCTTCTGCCCAAAAAACAACTGGCTGTTGGCACCTTTGAAATCTGGACACACCAAAGCTCATAAATCTGGTGGTGAAGTTGCTTTCTTTGTGTTTACAAAAACCAAAAAAACCCAACATTTTAAATGTTTTTAAAACTTTGAAAATGAATACCTAGAATGAAATTTGAAAATGAATGTTCATACTGGAATTTCCTCAGCACTGCTGTTACTGGATGACTGCTGATCAAAGGCTTTGACACTTTTACTGTTGGTTTAACCAGGGATGAATTTCTGCCAGAGCTGGCTCCTTCTGCAAACCCAGCCTGGTTATAGATATGATGTCATAGGAGACATAATGGAAAAGTTATGAGAGATGGGGAGTATTTTAAAGGATGAAAAGGAAATATAGGTGAACAAATAGTAAAAGCTTTCTAAAAACCATAAACAACCTTGCTTTTGATGCACATTAATGCAGATGCCATTTTAAAAGCTGTCATTTTAGCAAAAGAGGGAGCAAAGACCCCTCCCCAGCATGTGAATTAAGCACCAGAAGTGGTCTGAGAAGAACTTGAACTTTTTTTTTTTTAAATTAAAATTAATGTTAAAGAGATTTTCCCATTTTTCTGTTTAAAGGCTTGGCTGCATTAACAAAGTGATCTGACAGCTCTGTAGCGCTCAGGAGACACCCGCTGACATGTACACCGTGCACTGCATCAAAGCTTTTCTGTTTTTCCCTGCCCGAGAGCCCCTCCAAGGTCAGGAGGCGAGGACGGGCTGCCTGACGCAGGCATCCGTCACCTTGGCATTCAGGCAGGTCATTCGCTGCAGGGAGACTTCGGAGGGAGCTCTCCGGTTGCCTCTGCATTCCTGGATAATTCCTAAAAAGCCCACTACGCTGAGTAATTGATCACAGAGCTGCTATCAAGCAAATTCCTGGATGACACCGGGTGTCAAGTTCCCATCTGCGTTTCCTCTTTCTGCCCCTGCACGAAGGTGTCCAGGGCTGCGCGTGTGCGGGCACGCCGAGCTCCATCTGCAGCCCGGCCTGCCTGGGGGAACGGGTGACCCGTGGCTGTCATGTGGCTTGTTGCTAATGCGGAGCTGACAGTAATATTGAGGAGCAGCGGTTGCGGCGAGCTGGAAAAGCCGAGACCGGTAATATTTACGGCTGCGTTAAACCCCGCCGTCTGGAGCAGCCTGCCCGCTCTGCTCTCCACACTGCATCGCCACCTGCTTTGGATGTCTTTCCAGCAGTGCATTTCCCCTGTGGTAGTGTGTGTGCACACGTGTGCGTGTGCATTTAGTAGTCTCCAAAGTGGTAATTTCCAGGGGGCTCTTAATCTCCGGTTTCCTTTGGAAGGAGCTGGATGTCCAGAGAGTAAATTTGAGCCTGTTTTCCGGTGGGTTACACACAGGGCAGCCAGACAGTGTGGATTTTCCTAGTCCTGCTATGCAGGTGACCTAAATCTTTTTACCTGACTGGGTTTTCCTTCTCAGCAGTGACACATCTGTGATCCTTCCCTGATCAAGCCTACATTTCTCTCTTGAACAGACATTACCAAATTTGTCTTTGTAGCTTTTGCATTTTTATGCCAGTACCTATTCTGTGGCCTGGACTTTACAGCTCCTCAAGGACTGAGCTGAGATCAGCAGTTCTGTGTTTGTTTATTGTCCTCCCTCCAGCAAAGCACTGTAGATGGTGTTTAATCTACAGCTGTTACTCCATTTGGCTGTCCCTGTTCCCCTCCCATTCCTTACTGAGTTTGATCTTGTATTACATGAATATATTATATAAATGAGTATATATTAAAATATCTTAAGTGCTTTATGCTGGCAAACATCACACCGTGGGCCATGACCATATGGAAAGTTGGAATGTTCCCCGAATCTTCGTAATGGTGAAGTTGGCCCTAGAGTGGGATGGTTTTGCACATCACGACCATCACGACCACTGATAAAGCTCTTGTGTAAAATTTCATGAAGATGATGGTGTTGTGAAGGGCAGGGCTGTTACAGAATATTTTTTTTCTCAGTTACGTGTCAGATTAAAGCTAAGGGAAATTTTTGGCTTGTGCAAGAAAAAAAGTTTGATCACAAAAAGTCAGGGACCAGCTTTTAAGAGGGTAGTTTATTGCTGGAAAATATAGATAACCAAAGCCAGCTAGTGCTTATGAAAGAAATTTATTAGATTTTTACAATGTAGATAAAATTAATCTGATTTTTCTAATGCTTACAAAGTCAGCTTCCTAAATGATACTAATCGACATTGCATAGAAGAATCTCTGCTTTCCCAGTAACTAGAGCAGCTGTGACCTGGGCCACAGCACCAATGTCCCCAGTTAAGGGACATGATAAGAAATGGAATGTGAAGAAAGGCAAGAGCAGTGCTGTGCTCTTGTAGGTGAGATTGTTATGTTATTTGTTGGGAGTGGAGCTTGAAGGCTGGGGCGTCTAGTCCTGAGAATACTTGTAAATAATATCATGGGTTTAATTATAATTGTAGTTCTCTCTTTCACCTCTGTTATCTCTAAGTTATTTACCTGCGTGCAGCTGATGTAAAAACTGTGATGCACACAGCTCTGTGTCCGTATTTTGAACAACTGCTGCATTCAGACAGTAATAATTTTCTCTCCTGTTTATTGCCTAACTGTCTTGAAGGAATTTTTCAGGTTTTTTTTCCACAAGGCTTTTTCCTTTTTTTATCCTGGATATGTAGATAAGGTCTGTTAAAGTGACATTGTCCTGTCTTCAGAAGTTTTTAATTCTCTCCTTCCATGTGATTTTCAACATCTCTGACTTTTGACTCACACTCGCAAATTCCTCCTGGCTAACCGGATGGTGTCACCTGGATTTGGCTGGGGGATCCTTGCATGTGAAAGGATCCCAGCGAGGCCCTTCACTGGTCAGTGTCAATGTACTTTAGGACTTCTCCAAGTGGAGAAGCCGGGAAAGCGGAGGCAAGTCAACAAACCTCAGTGAAGTCAAAGCACATCCATTAAAATGTGAATGGTTGCATCCGGATGTGAAATGGCCTTTAGAACTACTGGCAGGGAAGGAAGTAGTGGGAATTGGGTTTCACATTTCGTAGCACTATCTGCTTGTGCCTTTTAGAAATGTCTCTTAGATCTTGTTTTACATGAAATGGTCGCAATCTTAACAGACATTTGTTAACATCCATAAATACCTATTTACATCACCAAGCATTACCTGAAGAATGTTCACTAGAGAAAAATCTGAATAATGGCAAAAGAGATCTTGGGTCTCTGCTAATGGTTGCTCAGTGGTTCACCTGATTTCAGGTGCTGAAATGCTGAATTTCAGGCTGGGAGGTACAGAGATGGGCTGGGTCCCCGGGTGGTGAAGGTGGTTGGTGATACTGAACTGGCTGCAGAGGGCATGAGCTGGCTACGTGGTCTCTGGCCCGTAAGCAGGATGGCTGTGGCGGGACAGCAGAACTGGATGGTTTGGGCAGTCAGAGTGCCCATCCTGCTGCAAGTTAATGACCATCTGCCACAAGAAAGGCTCAAGAGGTGGTATCCAGAGTGACAGTTTACATTCAGGAAGTTCTCACCAATTAAGGGCTTTCTTTTTAATGAAAGTTTGCTTTAGCACAGTGAATGATTTATGGCAGGGTTTAAAATATATTGCTTTGACTATGCCTGCACTCTTTGAACACTCTAAATAAAATCAGAAACCTTTGAAACAAACTCATAAATATTGTCTGAGCATTCAGAATATATTGCCTTCTGGAGGATATGTAATGTAGTTTATCACCAAGCAGTTACAGGAAGATATTTAAACTATGTAGACATTGTTGCTTAAACCCCTAGTAATATAATTATTCCATTAGTTACTGAATCCTGAAATAACCTCTAGCCCCTGAGATCTGAAGTAGTTAATTCCAAGGGGCATATGTTGGGGTTTTTTTTAACAAAGCAAGCTATTTTAAACAAGGATTAGTAACTTGTCTTTTGTCTAACACTTTGCAGTTGTATGTTTGAAAAAATGATTCACATTTTCTGTCTGCTCAGATGATACAGTGAAATTTCCGTACTGGATTTTGGAACCATAACATTTCCTAATGAAACACACAGATAAGGAGAAGCTTTTCCCCCAAGTCATTTGAAGTCCTCAGCCCTTTTTCACAGGGAGATATGTAACAAACAAATCTGGCATGCAGTAGAGCAGTCAGCCAGTGCTCTCTGTGGTGGAAAACCAGCATTGGTCACCTAAGTGGTGGACCAGGAGATAGGAGCGTCCAGGCAAACCAGATTTAGGAATGCAAAGTGGATTACTGGGCTGGAGGATATGCACCCTGCGCAGCCAGGTTCTCGGGATGGAGAGGCGATTTATTTTTTTTTTAAACAGCTGGGGGAAAATGATTATGGTTCTTGCTTTAGAAGGAGTGAACAGTCTGTTGCTGTAACTGCTGGTGGGTATTTTATTTTCAGCTGTCACACGGTGTGTTTTGTACAGTATGGAGCAGGGGTCTGTAGCTGGGGAGCCTGTGCAGGTGTTTCTGTTTGTAGCATCAGGATTGCAGTACTATTGGTGAGCGTGACATCCATGGACATCCACCTGGGGCTCCTGTGTGGTTTTGATAATTAAGCATTTAGGTGCTTAAATCCTCATTCGTGTCCCCAGGAGAGTTTGGGCTCGCAGCAGCCGGCTGGCTGGAACACGTCAGACCAGCTGGTGGTCGCCAGCCTGCGTGGGCCCCAGGGTGGCTGCACAACCCCCGGAATGATTTTTTCATCCTGATGGACTGGATCTATAGATGCTGCAGAATTGGGCCCTCTGCACGTGGCTTCTCTTTTGACTACACAAGGGCCATGCAATTGGGCCAGAAAACAGCCTGGAAAGAGGCACTGGCTGATTTCCTCAGTTCCCTTTTGACTTGACTCCTCCGTTTCCATGCTGGTCCCTTCTGAAATCTTTCAAGCCATTAACAGCAGTGAGGGTATTGAGCAAAAGCTCAGGGCTGAACTATTTTCGGGTTTCTATTTAATAGATGCTCTTTACAGTGGGTAATGACAAAATGGTATCCCACATGGGAGTCCTTACATTGTTTTGTGCTCTACCCCAAATTAATTATCAGTGTGAAAGAAGGGGCAACAGTAAGGCAGGGATTATTTCATACAAGAGTTATCTCCTTAAATATTCTCATTGTAGACTGTAATTTTCTTTTACTTTGAGCACTAAGTAACTTTATATCAAGCATTGATCCTATTTTGTTGAAACATTTGCATGGTCCATTGCTTTTGATTTGTTAAATAGCACATTTGAAGCCCTGTGAAGCACATCCTTTCAGGAAAGCAGTGCCAGCCAGCCATAATTTTACTTGATATTAAATTGTACTTGTTGGCTTTGAAAAAAAGCAGCTTGTAGGACCACATTCTCTGTGTTTCTTTTTAGTCTCTTCCAGAACTACAGTTTAAACATATTTCTGGTTCTACCTGAAATTTTAACCCCGTTACATTTGTGTTCAAAAGCCTTTTAGTGAGGAGAGGGTTCACGTGCTACTGAACATCTTGAAAGTGAAGAGTTACTAGTACAGTTCTGTTTCCCTCCAAACTTTTGTATCTTTGGGTATTTGGGTACATTTTTCTTAATCAGTTCTGACAAGAGATCAAAAACTTCTGAGCAGCCTGGGACTGAGCTTCAGCAATTAAAATTTCTGTGTGACTAACTAAACTGATTTTTTTTTTTTTTTTTTTACTTTTAAAAGGAAACAATCTGATAAGTGGAATATAAACAACTGCCCAGGTGGAAGACAGCTAATTTCTTGTGTTCTTGCATTCTTCTTGGTAACTGAGAGCAAAATTCAGATGCCTCCAATGTCAGATACTAGAACATGTATGTACAAGATACTGTTGGAAGAGACAAACCAAATCAAGACTGGAAACTGTTGCATTGCCAATTAATTCTTCCTTTGATTCTTTTCTGTCTCTTACTGTGTAGACTGAGACATTACTGAATTAAGATCTTGGAGATAAATACTTCTTTGGCAAGTTTAAAGAAATTAATTTTTAACTTACAACTGAAAAATTCTTATTATCTAAATTTCTCTTTATTCTTATTCCGTGCTGCGGTCCGTGCCCGTCTTTTGAACAGCATGATTGTTTTGAGAGTATTTTCATTTTTTCACAATTAATGCAACTACTGCAGCTGTCTAATACCAGTTTTGCATACGACCAGAATCTGGCCCTAGTTAGCAAGTGCTTCACCCTCAGTGGTGATGATTTCGTTTCTACCAGGCCTGACTTCTTGAGTGCAGGATTGCCACGTTTTCTGTGCAATTGGAAACCTTTTCTAGACTAAAGTGCTTGTGGGCAGAGGTTATGTTTTACCCTGGACTTGTCTGGAGTTGTGGAGTCGTTGTTAAACACTTGCATTTCCTTTAGGTGTAGAGGACTAAACCACAACAGAACCACACTCCTATAGGAATTATCAGATCTTTTCCCAAAGTGCTGCTTATCTTAATCTCAAAATGTAAAGCCTTTTTTTTTTTTTTTGTGAAAGGAATCATTCCTTCTTCCTTCTCCACCCCACTCTGTGTCCTCTTTCTTTTGGTTAACCTTGGTAAACTGTAATTATGATATACACTCCTGGCCTTAATAATGCATTCTTCTTTCTCTCTGTGAAATATTTCTGCCTCTTGCAATGAAGCACATGGTGGCTGAATTTTATTTTTTTTCAGTTTGCTTTAAGATGAGAGAGAAAGTCTGATTTCAAGGCTCAGAGCATCCTGCCTGTATGAGGAAGTGAGCACCGCACCGCCTGATTTTTCAGGGCCTAACATTTTGTGTGCAAATAATTAAGTAGTTCAGCAAATTCTGCTTTTGGGATTGCTGGCTACCTGTAATGCTTTGCCTGTTGTGTTGCAATATGCAGTATATAGTCATAATCCTTGCTTTGAGAGATAGTAATTATTGAGCAGATGTAGGATACAATGATAGTGAGGCTTTTAAGCAGCTTACTGATATAGCAGTTTAAAGAATCTTTACCAGCTATAGTAACATTATTTCTGCTTGCCTGTCTTAATTCATTTCAGATTAATCTGTCTTCTAGTGAGAAGGAAAATGAATTGAGTCAGTAACTTCAAGAGTTATGTAAAATCTGTACAGTGCTAAATAATCGTGCGGTTTTATGTATGCTGCTGAAATTGGAATGTCAATTTGACACAAATTTGCCAAAACAGAATGCTAGATGATCTGGTTTCTTCCTCAAATAAAAGCCGTGAAGCCTCTCTTTATGTACTGCTCAGGAGTTTACCATTTCCTTGTCTTCTTTCACAGGATATCTTAGAGCATATTTGTTTTTCCTTATGACAATTAACTAAATCTGCCCATATTTGCGTGTGCGTACATGTGTGTGTGTTTCAGAGCTTGATGGTTGGAGGTCTTTGTAACTTTGTGCCCAAACAGCATACCCCATCCCCAAACACTCATGCTGAACAAATAGCAAACTGAATCAGATAAGGATATGACAAACCAGCAATGAATAATTCTATCAAAAGCAAACAGACTAAAAGTGACTAAATATTTTGGCAGTGAGCCCTTCTGAGGAAGCTAGATTCATGGGAAGGAAAGAGAGGGTCTGTATTCTCCTCTGCTCCAAAACTCTTAAGCCCAAAATATGGTTCTCCGACTGTTTAAAGCTCTTGAAAACTTGGTAAAGGGCAGAATAGGATGAAGAATGACAGTCTCAGCTATTAAAATTGGTTGTCTGGAAACCATGGCTAAAACCTTTTGCTTGTTGAACTTTCTGCAGTTTGTGACTGTTAGTTAGTTTTTCCTATTTATTTTAGAAAAGGGCCAGTGGGAAAAGTCTGGGCTCCCCGCCCTAAACAAAATAAATTGTGGTTTCATCATGTTTTGGCCTTATCTCTGTTGTTCTTTATTCATCACAAGCATTCAGATCTGCTCTGTTTGTTCTGCTCTTTCACTGCATCCAACTGGAGCTTTGCAGATGCGGTTTAGGGCTTATTTCAATTTATATTATCAGCTGCACTGTATCAAAGTTCATCCAGTTTCCTTAGTTGCTTAGTTCCAAGCTTTTGGGTTTATAGGTTACTTAGGAAAGAATCTAAATTTTTTTTTTTAATTTTTTAGTATTTGAAACACCCACAGCCTTTCTGGTTAGTGTAAGATGGTAGGAACAGTAAATATAGGCAACCTGAAATCAGAGGTAAGGTAATCTTTTGGGTCCACTGGAGACATAGGGTTTTGTGTCCATTACCTCACTGCTGAGAGTGGCTTCAGCATGGGCAAAGGTCTGTGCCCAATTCCTGAATGCATGCCAAGTTACTTGATAAATTAATTTAAGTTTCAGAATGCACAGAATAGTGTTTCCCATAATTATGATCTCTTATTTTTAAAATCAGTTTCTTGGATTAGTTTTCAGGAGAACATGCTTTTTAAGTCTATAGATTGGTCTTCTGTGTTAGTCTTCTTCACTGACATTTCCATTAAACTAAAAGGCAAGTTTTGGTGCAGTGCATATAACCCAATGTGTTAATGTAGTATCATCAACAAAGAGTAAATGACCACTTTGATATCAATCTATTACCAGCAGGTCACAAGAAAAATTCCTTTATCTCTAAGGTCAAACGTGTGACTTCATTCTCTGTGCCTTGGGACAACATTTTTCTGTGGTAACTGGATACATGGATGCTATTTTGGTTTTAAAAGCTGAATAATTTTGGTAAATGATGCTTATCATTGTTTTTTTCCATTGTCTGATGTCACTTGCTGCTTTGACCCGAGCTTGTAAAATGAGATGAATGGCACGGAACGTGTTGTTACCTCAGTCTCTAGGTGACCAGAGTCCTGCGGCCGCTGAGATGGAGACCCGAGCTGCTCTGTGTGGAAGACTCAGCCATCAGGTTTAGTGGTACTCTGAGAGTAAGGGGGATTGAAGGAGGAAAGGAAAGGAGAGCTCTCTGATTTGAATATAGATCTTGAGATAGGAGAAGTCAGAAAGGATGAAAAGGAAACCTGCTCCTTTGGGAGTCCTGGCTCAGTGCAGATGGCTGTTACAGCGTGAACCTGTCTCAAGCCCTAACCTTGCCCCCTCCTTGGTTTCTGACAAAACCTGGTCCTTGCACAGCTCCTTCTTCTGTGACCTTGACCTCTGCAAAGGTCTTTGTAGAATGAAAAAAAAATAACCATCGTGCCAATTGTTGCCAAAGCTGGATGTTTGCTTGCTTGCAAAAGTGTTGAATAACATGTGCCACCTGTAAAAGAGCAGATAGATTATTTTTCCCTCTCTTAGCATGTGCTTTCGAGCACAAATAACATATATTATGGTAATAACACATCACCCAGAAAGCAACGTTTCAGTGCTTCTCTGTATCTGCTGTGATGTGAATTAAAGTGAGGCAACAGAGATTGGGGGGAGCATCCTGTGGATGGAAAACACAGTGCTTTCTGCCTTTTCACGGAAGAATTGAGATTTACATTTGAAAACATTTGGTTCATCAGCTTTTGTGTCTTCATTTTGCCATTGAAAAAGTAGGTGAAATGGGATAGGTTGGCTGAACTGCAGAAACAGAGCACAGCCAGCATTTGTTTCTGGTTTGCTAAAACAGGCCATGCAGATGTCTGCGCAAGAATGCCAAAAAGTGAACTCTCAGCTAAGTTAAAGGTTTTCAAACTTTCTGACAAACCCTCAGCAAATTAAATATTTTCAAACTTTCTGACAAACCCTAGCATTGATTTGATATTACCTTAAGGGGCAGAATTCGCTTTAATGAAGCACCGGTGCTGTTTCCTGTAGCACTTGGTAACTTCTGTAAAAGCCTTTTCCATCTGAAGGCTTGACCTGTCCTGAACCTGCGGAGCTTGTGAGACCTAATGAGAATGGATGCACATGGGACGGTTGAACACGGGAGTGATCAGTCAAGTATGGGCAGGGAGTACAGGGGATTTGAGCTTCTCAAAGATACAGGGGTTCTGTGTGTTTCTTGGGGATTAGGTCATGAAACCGCCATTAGCAGTGATGGGAATTTATGTGGCTTAATCTTCATAAACAGCATTAACATGCACCCTGCAATACTTAATGTGTTAACGTATATGAAAACTGGCTTTCAGCTAGCACATTTGAATAAGGCAAGATGGGGTTTTGGAGGTCATTATTACCACACATTAAAGTAAAATTTATGTTGCACAACTCAAAACTCTCAAACAGATGGAGCTGGAATTGCTCCCAGCATCTGGTCAGAACGCCGGAGCTTCCTTGGGAAGGGGGAGAAGTGGAGTAAGAATTCAAACCAGCCCTCCACTCCTTTTAAGTGAGACTTAACCATGCGAAGTGAGGAAGCTGTGGTACAAAAAAGCTTTCTTTCCTACCTGGCACATCCGATTTTGTCTTTCCGGGGGGATTTAAAATGAACAAGATGGTCTCCAGGCCACTTGCTGCTGTGGTGAGGGTTTGCAGGAAAGCTGGCGTGCAGGCTGCCCTTGTGGGAAGGGGGATTCGAACCCTGCAGCCTTGCTATGCTGGCTGCTGGCATCTCCCGCCTGCCAAAGGAGGCGTGCTGAAGTGTAAGGAAATGCAAGGCTTGAGGTCTTTATTGAATACCAGAAAAGCAACGTCTTGGGCTGATTTAAAGGTGGAGAGGTGCAAAAGGAGTGTAGTTTCAGCTGTAAATCCAAAATGGTGTCATTCCCAAAAGAAGAGGGCTTTGAGGCAAGGTGCTTGCACAGGCATTCTACAGGCTTTTTCTCCCTGACTTGAAAGATGTGCCGAGTTCTGTAAGGGACGTGTAAACTGCTGCTAAACTGTGAAGTTGTGAGTTTCTGCCCTGGGTTGATACTGAAGGAGTCAGACTGACTTTTCTTCTGCCAAAGGACAGCAGTCTTGCTTCTGTACTATCTCCCTTCTGATACCTATGTATAGCTTTCACGTGGTGAACCATCCACATCAAAATAAAAACACCAAGAATCATGCCCATGGCATTTTTTAACTTAGAGGTGAGATTACCTTGTTTTAAAATCTTGCTTTTTAGGGCTTGATACACATTTTAACGCTGTTACATTCCCCTGCTTGTAGACAGGATCCTCATGAGGAAGGGCCACAAACATTACCTACTAAAGCAGGAATTTTCATAGTCTGTAAACCACACTGTAAATTTTAACCTGACCATTTAAATAGCAAAAGGCCTGCTACCCATAATTAGCACTGTATTCGAAGTCCGTGCTGCTTGCATATTGTTAAAAGAATTTAAAAGAAATGAATTTCATCTGTGAGGCTTTCTTTGTAAGTAAAGGGTAAACCAAAAGGAATTTCCTGGGATTGTTGCATGTATTAGATCTGAAGAGCATTTGGGGTAGTGGTGTGTTTAAAATGCTGTGAAAAGTGAACCTTAGGCACAAGCATTGAGGTCATTAGGATTTCTTTGTACTGAGAAATGATTGCATATGGACCAGAGCAAGGAATTTATCTGGATATCTGCCACTGCCTCCTACCTCAGTCTTCATAGAAATCATTTTCTTCCAAACATAGCAGAATGGGAACTCATAGCTTAAAAGAGCTCGTGGTTTAGATGCCTTTGCAATGACCATGTGGACATGGGGAAAAAATGTTTAAAATTCTTAGTTTTTGACCAAGATCCTGTTACGTAATTCAGGGGCTCCCACGTACAGAAAATATGAAACAGAGCTTAAAAAAACCCAAACAATCAGCTGCCAAGGACTGTGTTGCAGTTTAGTTGGGGATGGTATTCTATTCACAAGGATGAAGGCTATATAAGAAACTTTTGGATTAACACAGATTTAATTTGTGAGAGGTTTTTTTAGGTAAAGGCAGTCTCCTAAACAAGTAGAAGAGGAGTCTGAGCTAGGCTGTATGGCTCTCTATATCAGATGCGGGACTTAATGTAATGACAGAGATGACAGCTCTTTCTGTTGAGTGGCCCATTGCTCTTCCCACTTGTACAATTTTAATGGCATGGGAGGAACTCTGTGTACTAGTAGCCTTGGGCTCTTGTTAATTCTGATCTTTGGCGTACTATAAAATATACTTCCACAGGTTATAATTAGTGGAAGCCCCACCAATAATTAAATGGCATCTGCTTTTCATCAGAATCGTGGCTCAGTTAACCCCAGAGCCATCGTTTTCCAGGGCTCTTCGTAGACTCCTAGGATGCTCGGACGTCACTGTTTAAAGCGCTTGCTGCGGCCTGTTATTGCCCAGGAAGATTAAGGGAAATAAAGAGTCCTGAGTTGTCCGGTTTGGCAGTCAAGATGTGGAAAGTGCCATCTGCATAGCAGATGCTGTTTCTCTGGCCTCAATTAATTTATCTCATATTGCATAATAGCCAGCATTTTTTTTCCTTTGTGCCATATTTGACCTTCTGGGGCCATCATTTTCCACTGGTATGCGTGGGTGGGTTTTTTTCTCCTTATCTTTTCTTCAACAAGCTTCATTTCAGGTCATGGTTTTGGGTCCTTTTTCAACGTTCTGCCATCTTTATCTGGTTTTGCACAGTCTTGGTGAGTGTGGGCTAGGGGGCAGAAAGGGCTCATGCAGCACCCTCCTGCATGTGCATCTGCAGTCTCTTGGGCTACTGTCCCTTTTTTCTCACCTTCCTGCCCAAGAGCTTGTTAGACCCCCAACCTTCTGATGGATTAAGAGAAGATCTGCCTGAGGCTTCTTTTGAGACACATTATAGGGAGGGAAGTAGAAAGCAGATGTTGATGAATTCATCTTGGAAGTGCTAGTGGTCAGGCTTGCTTTCAGGCAATCTTGTAAGTTAGTTCATGGAAACTCCTACAGATTTCATGTGGCCCTGGTGGTTTTGCTCTTATCAGCTTTGTTCCCTAATCAAACTGGAAAAAAACAAAAACAAAAACAAAAAACAACCAAACAACAAAAAAACAAACCTGCAAAACAAACCAACTCTTTTGGACAGAATTACAATGCAACATCTGTCCGAGTGTGACGGTTATGAAATGGTTGCTTGGAAACAAAACCCAAACACAAAATGAAACAACCCCCCCCTGCCCCAGCTTCTACAGTGTTGCTCCATAGGTGTAGTGTGTTTTGGGGAAGGGGAAATTCAGAGGGAGAGGAATGCAGTTACAGAGTAACCCACTTCTCCAGTTGAGGAGTTTTTCTCATTACTGTTGCCTAGCTGGAAATAGCTTTGAGGATTATGTTCACATGGTCTACAGCAGGTTAATCAGACTAGTTTTTCTAACCAGGTATTTCTTTTCCCTGGAAATGAAGTTTATCTTATTGCTTTCTTGCAGCATGTAGCCATTTGGAATTTAATGAGGAATGCTTTTGGCTTTCTTCCCTCCAGATACGAATATGCATCTGCTCCTTTCACCTTCCCCACTCTCTTCCCCTTTGTTTCTTCTTCTCTTGGTTGAGGAGGGAATTGCTTAAATAACATAAACTTTTATTGTACCAATTAACAGATTCTCCTTCACAGCTCCCTCCCAAGACTGCTCAGAAGGCAAAGCGCCATGCATGGAGCACAGAGCACTAGAAGCAGCAGGCAGATAAAACCTTAATTTTTGGACTCTTATTTGCTGAAGAATTGTCACAATTTTTGCCACAGTCAAAAACTGTTCCAGCTCCAGGGCCCTCTGTCAGTCCTGATCTGATGCATGAAAAAAATCAGTATACAGATAGGGAAATTTTACTTCTGTTTTCTAGGGGGTTTTGGCATTCATAGGTTACAGGTATTTGTATGGCTTTGAGATGTTAAAAAAAAGTAAAATATATATATATTTACTTTGTATCAGAAGAAAGATATACAACCTTTCATTTTAAATACACTAGGGAAATTACATTGAAGCAACATTTCCACACAAGAAAAAGAATCCATCAGGTAATTAATGGATTCTTCAGATGTGCTGAATACTTGTAGATGCTGCTGCTGACTTCAGTAGCACTCACCAGTTCTCTGCAGGTTTGGAGATTAATCCCACTTGTACTTCACCTTTAGTTCTGGATTTAGAGTTTTTTTGTCTTATATGCATAATTTTACCAAATGGTCAAGGCACATGTCGAGGCCAAAGAAAGGTGGGCCAGTGTTTCAGAGAGCTTGGACTGCTGAAGCTCGTTTGGGCAGCTGCTTTGGGGTGCTCCTGCCGTGAGCGGCAAAAGGGTGATGAAGCCTGCAAGAGCTGCCGGGCTTTGTGGGGCCAAAGAGTCCTGCTGCTGAGGGGGTGGGAAATAAGCAGTAAAGACTTGCTTCTGATTTAATGTGAAATGCCCATGTGATGCATCTCATTAGCACAGGCTGACAGGAAACCTCTTTTGTTAAGCTGGGGGATAAGGCTTAGCACTGGTTTGCTGGCTTTGTCTTTCCCTGGAGGTTTTTCAAAGGGGTTCAAGAGCCTTATGGCTCCCTCCCCCAAGGGAGGAGAGGGGGTTGAGGTTCTTTCAGCATTTGGTGGGTTTGGAATGAAAAAAAATGTAATTTGGAAAGATTATTTCGTGTTGGGTGCTGCTGGACAAGTGCAGGACATGAGTTACTTAGATCTCCCTTGGTCCCAGGTAGTGGTGATCTCTGTTCTGCTGCCTGGCCCCCAGAGAGACGAGCTGTGGGGATCCCCTCTGCCCTCTGGCACCCCAAGGAAGGGAGATCCTGGCATCCTCACTGCTTGCCTTCAAGCAGTGCTTCTCCAGCTGCTCCCTGATGCTAGCTAAAAATGACCAAAAAAGTCAGACAAATCTCCTAGGATGCCAGCAGCAGTGTAGCGGGAGAAAAAAACCTGTCCAGGGTTCCTGTCTCATCCCCCAGCCTGCAGAAAAGCAATGGAGGGTGGCAGGATAAAAATCCCAGTGAAAATCGAAGGTCCTCCCACCCACAGTCTTCAGTGTAATCTTAGTATTTTAAATCTACCTTTTGCTCGGTGGTTTTGAGCCTAGACCTTTAGATAAGAAGGCAAAGGAATAAAAATATCTTTGGGCGCAGGTTGTGTTTGCAAAATCAAACACTTCCTCTCCCACTCACTCTTAAACCAAACAGATCCCTCCCACGAGAAAACTGGCAAATCTCGGAGCTGATCCCAACTCTGTTAAAAGTGTCAGACCAAAATAAAGACTCCCCAAAGTGAGTGATAGCGCAAAGAAATGAGGCAGCCGGAAAACCTTCAGCTTCTGTGCGAAGCTCTGCTTGCTTGGAGGGCAATAGCTGTCAGCCTTCACCAGTTTCTTGCCCCTGCTCTGACCATGAATGTCTGCGCCCTTCATCAAGTGACTTAAGTTTTTTGTCTGTATTTTTTTTCATTTTCAGTAATATATTTCTTAATATGAACTCCAATGCTTTGGTACTAAATACTGGATTTAGTGTTATGGAAGATTACAAAGAATGATTAAGTGGGAGATGTTTTTATTGTTTTTCTGTCTGCTTTTCCAGGAGAAACAGGTCAAAGAGAAGGGGAGTATACTTCATATAAACTAAGTCCAGCCAGCCAATTGCTATCAGACTCTGAATATTTCTAAATTGGTGTCATCGGTGAATTAATCCTGAAACTATTACTTTCAGGTATGGAGTTCATGACCTCTTCTTTGCCTTTGATCAACAAGGATAATGGAGACAATTTCTCAAAGCAAACATAAAAGATAATGTAATTGCTACTGCATTACTTTTTTTTCCCAAATATTTGTATTTTGGGGTGGGGGAAGATCAAATCAAAGGGGAGAGTGAGAAATGAATGATGCCAACGGGAGTGAGTCAGAAATTACACACAATTGCTGGGAGTTTGGGATTTCCACATTAGCAACTGATGCCTCTGTTCTGCTGGGAGAACAAGTCACTTTTGGAGCTATCTCAGATGCTGGTTAGTCATGTTTTCCAGCAGTGGAGGAAAATTTTCCCATTCTGCTCCCCGTGACTGCAACTGTGTGGAGCAGTTTTCCATCCAGGAAAACTTGAAATCAGTGTGGAGAGTGTGTGTGTATGGAGAGAGGAGTGGGGGGAGGTGGAAAGGAGAACTGGCCACTCAGTCTTTCTGTAGGCAGCGTTAGCACCTGGGATGAGGATGGTCCCTTCCGACCCAAGGACTAGAAGCAAACTGTGTGTTTACAAATGTTATTCAAATGCAAAACAATATTGAGGATTTGACCTAATGTGGGTCAGAAGGCTTAAATGTTTCAGATGGGAACAAATTGTCAAATGTAATTATTTCTATTGGGCAGCTGTCAAAAAAACCCAACCCCAAACCTCTTCTAACTTTCAAAAAATAAGCCTGCTTTCTGAGTATTTCTGTGGATGGGTGGAAAACCTGATTTGCAAGGCAGAGATCTCTGCTGTGCTGCTGGCACAGGCTTGCACTTTGTGTAGGTGCTTCTGTTTATTTTTTCCTTTATGTATCTACTGTCATGTAGCGTATTTCTAGACAGCCTCTTTCTCAACCTGAGCCCTGCACAAAGTCATTTAATTGAAAATGAATGTAGAAACATCTGATGTTCAGTGGTGTTCAGATTTTGGATTCAGCTCGTCTGCTGAGCTCTGCGTTATGCCAGTGGAAAAATGCTGGCTGTGTTTCATCACATCTGACTGTTGACTAAGTTAGATGCATTTTAGCCGTTGCCAGATGTACAAGATACAGTAAAATGAGCATTTCCTGTAGCAAATTAAGACTTTTTGGCTCTGTGACGATATTGGCTGAAACTGCTTGTTTGCACTGGGGATTTGGCCAGATTGTGCCGGTCAATACAGACAATAAACTGAGTTAGCAGAGGAGATCTCCTGATCCAGCCCAAATCCATCTTATTCTTCTAATTAGTTAAGTTTGGGAATTGCAGCCTTCTATTGTCATTACTGTCTGTGATAGTGGTTCTAGATACACCCACTGTTAAGCAAAGCCAAACGCCTTGCGGCATTTCATAGCCGGACTGAACCAGTGAAGATAAGGCTCTCTGGAAGTGGGGGATGCTGGATGAAATGACTGTAGTGAGCCTGTTTCCTGGGCCAGATCCTGAGCTGTCTTGAATTGAGCTGCTGTGGAGTCATGAATACATCGTATGACTTTGGCAAAGGGTGTGTCTCGTCAAACATGCTGGTTTGCAGATGGACTGAGCACTGGCACTGGAAGGCAGGAGATCTGTGACTGACTGCCTTCTGCCCTTGAGCTGCTGAAGGCTGGGGTGCCTACTGGGTTGTATATTAGAGTCATATATAATTCATAGAATTGCAGACTCATAGAATACCAGGTGGGAAGGGGCCTCAAGGATCATCTGGTCCAACCTGTTTTCTCAAAAGCCCAGTCTAGACAAAATGGGCCAGCACCCTGTCCAGCTGAATCTTAACAGTGCCCAGTGTTGGGGAATTCTTCATAGTACTCATTGGTTCCCAGGAGTGGGAACTGTGTCTGTGTGGTCTGTAGGATGGGGTCTTGCAGGGAGCTGGGGTATGTATGTCCTTATGTGTTCCTGCAAGTAAGTGCTTACTAAAGAGATGCTGGCCATCCCAAGCAGCAGTTGAGCAGCTGTGGTGGGTACAAGAAGTAAAACAGGAAAACTGCCATGTTAACATGAGGTTGCTGATGGGAGGAGTAAGCAAGGATCACAGGGAGAGTGGAGAAGTTGGGTTAAGGTAATTCTGTCTCTTGACCTGTGACTGACTTGCAGTTTACTGCTTAAAAAGCTTTTAAGTGCTATTAGGACAGGCAAACTGGGAAGAAAAAAAAAAAAAAGAAAAAGCTTCTTGTGTACAAGCCCTGTGTATGTGTATCAGAGAGGCCTTAGAAACCTGAGAGGAGCAATGATACTGTAAATACCTGACATTTGTTGAGCTCTAAAGGGGAAGGTTATCTGCTTCTGGAATTAAAATACTCATGGAGCCGCAGAGCTCTGAGAGCTGGGGTAAAGGGATTTTTTTTTGAGCTCGCACAACATTTAGGACATTTAGAAATGTTGCCAACTGGAAATGTTTTAAAAAATCCCATCCATCCTGTTGGACACACTAAGTTGGCCTCAGTGGTGTCTGAGACTGAATAAGGTCAGAAAGTGCCATACTCCTGGTCTGGCCTGAGGAAGAGGATGTTTCACAGCAAGACTGGCCTAATCTTGCTTGAGTTTAGATATCTAGGAGAGAAACATCCATGTTAATACCTAGGAATCTACTACAGTCAGAAACAGTGGTCTTTGAGGGAACAGTTGACACCTGTTTTGAGGTGGAAGAGCCCTAGAGCTGTGCTGGGCCCGTGAGACCTTGTACACTGGGAGACCCATGGGTCTCACGTGCCACTAAGACAGCAACTGCATGCAAAGGAAAAGCAAGGATCAAACAAGCTCTGGTCCCTTCCAGCCAACACAGCCCTTGCTGAAAGATGAAGCTGCTATAGATGTGAAGTGTTGAGCCTCACAGCGTGACAGAAGAGACACCGAATCTCTCTTTCCCTCTGCCAGCGCTGTCATGGAACGGGGATGTATTCTTGGAAGCTGAAATTCGGAGATTGGAGGTCTACAGCTGTCTCTCACGTCATCTTCAGTCTTGATGCTGTTGAAGACAGACTGCCCGTGCTAGAGCCACCTTAGCCACCACATGAAAGGGTTATCTGCCTCACACGGATGACCTTGTCATAAGACAAAGGGGATAAAAAGTAGGTGCATGTGAAGTGTCAACAGTGACTCTACAGGGAGCTTGGAAATTGTGGGGTGAAAATGCTGCAGTAATAATGTATGAGGTGTATAAGCTATGCCTTGTTTAAAGAGATGCATGGGTCCCTGAGGAGTGGAGTAAATGGGCAAAGGGAGGGTTGGGGCCAAAATGGAGTATGACTTTATCTGTCTCATTCAAAAAACCAAACTGGTCTAAAGGAGGTAGTCCCTTTGGGAACACATTAAAAAAAAAAAAAAAAAAAGAAAGGAAATTTATAGTTATCTACTATTACCAGATCCTTTGGCTATCCAAAGCAAAGGTCAAGATTTAGAATAGTAAACCAACCCTGTAATTTAAAGAAAAAAAAAGTTGTATTTTGTAGGGCTGGTGGAGGGATGCTATGTCTTTATCACATTTGGTGACCTGTGTTAGGACAATGTAAAAGACACTCAAAATTTATCCATCGGGGGGCTTCATTGATATCTCACCCAAAAGCCTCAGATCCTTAGGGCCAGTCTAGATGGCGTTTCCCCCTGTAAATAATCCCATGCAAATCAATTTACTTTCATGAGCAGACTAAACAGGATTTGTCTGTAATTAGCATGAAGTGGAACAGATTGCAGGCATGCTTATCTTCTAATGTGGAGGTGCAGCCAGCAGAGGTTGGACACTGTGCTGCTTCATCTGCAGAGCAGGGATGGCAGGACCGGTGGCTACCGGGAAGCTTTGGCCAAACAGAAGACCTTGTCTCCTTGTCATCATTCTCCTAAATGCTGTGAAAACAAGCAAACTTCAAAGTAAATTTGCCAGATCAAAACAGTGCAAGATAAAACCTCATGTGGGATTAAAGTCCTTCTGTTTTATTTTCTCCCGTCACAGCGCTGAACTCGCAGATTAATGCCACCTCGGTTGTTCTTGGTTATGTTGCATTTTTTTTAGATAAAAGCCAGTGGTACTTCTGACTCCAATTGTAAAGCACATTTCATCTTTAATTTATTAGTTCTAATACATTATTATTTAATATTTGATCCCCCAATTGGCTTTAAGTAGCTTCTTTCTAATACTTGAATCTCCCCAGTGGTAGCAGTTTACTTATTGGATTATTCTTCATTTGTGTTTCTTATGCTGTCACGATGAGGACAACTTTATTTCATGGTTTGTGACAATAGGCCCTCATCTGAAGGAAGGTTTCTGTACCATCCTTTCACCTGTTGGGTAGATGTTAAGCAGTGGTGGCCCCACACATGTATTGTCACACTGAGTGGGTTACATTGAATGTGCTGATGTGTGTCAGCTCTGGCTGATGCTGACAGAAGTGTTTGGATGGGTTTCTATGCCTCTGCTGAAACCCACTGGTGTCCATAGGATCAGAGAAGACGTGGGCACCTTGTGGCCATATCTTACGTGTGAATGAAGTCTTCCACCTTAAGCTGGCTTCCTAATGTTGTGTGGTGCATCTGAAGTATATTTGGTTACACTCCCTGAAAATAAATGTTTCATTTTCCTTTGTAGGTTAGATTGGTTCTTCTTGTTTGTTAAGCATGTCATAGTTTTGTGCTTCGTTTGGCAGGGATGGTAACTCCCGTGTACAGGGAGGGATTTTCCCCCTCATCTGATGCAGGTTGGAGGTGAGTTGTGGCCCTTTATATTAAAGACAATAAAATGCTTTATTAATATATTTATTGTTATTTTTATTTATAATGCTTTAATCAAGCCTCTTACATGATGGATTCCAGTACCTACTGTGATGGGGCCAGTGTTTACAAAACCTTGTGTTTACAAAAACCGTGTCTCTGAAGATACCATGTTCTTGCCCACATGGCTTGAACCTGCCCAAGACAAAGCATGATAGGAAAATGAGGTCAGTAGAACAGCATTGAATTTACTCATGCAAAAGTAACAGGAAAAGTTAGTTTTTGCTAGCAAATGCACAGGGAGAGGATGGATAATGATAGCATTTTTATGGTGCTTTTCCTTTCCAACGCTTGGTGAAAACTGTAGATTTAGTATTTAATTTGGGACATAGAAAGCCTTGGACTTTCTCTTACTCTAAATTAAATTAGTAGCAAAATAACATAAAATTTAGCAGCAGTGAAATTTGTTCAGGGATGAGTAAACTTGTTTTTCATTTCTGATTTGGGAGCTTCTAGCTCTAAAGCTGGGCGTTTAAACAAACAAACAAAAATGGAATGGCAATATTATGAGATTTATTTACACAGTATATGCAGTGAGCCGTTAACTGAGTTGGCTGAAGAAAATAAAATTGGATATGTTTGATATACTGATATAAATAAATAAAACCAAATCTTTTTGATAAGTTGAGCGCTGGTATTTACATTTACTGCATTTTTGTAAATAGGGGTCTGACAGTCTGCAACCTGTGCAGGGTTCCCTGCAGGGCAGAAGTCCACCTCGTGCTAACCGATGAAATAAGCTCTTGATAACCTCTGATACAGAAAGAAAAAAAGTCTAATTGATTTGATGTGATAGCAAGAATTTTGGAGAAGATCTGTCACTGAGGCAGGAAAGGACCCAGCACTTAATATCCGGGCATGACCTTGGGTTTGGTTGTTGGTTTTTCAGTTATAGTCGTAATGAGCACTTAATATTCACAGCTAAACCTGCAGACAGCAGAAAGGAAATGACAGTCAGGCTTCAAAACCATGTACAAAAATGAGCACACTGAAATTTTTCATGCCTTGTAGTGAGTAACATCACTATTTTATTTGGCCTCTCTGTGTGCGTGCATGTGCTTACAGAAAGGGGAGTGAAAGAAAGCCAATGTTTCTCTTCCAGCCATCACATGGGCACTGTTCCTTCCATCAGGTAGGACTGGACAATCCATGCGTGCATGTCATAAAAAACCATGTGATTATAAAGTATACATGGCTTTCTCTGGTGGTTATGGGCTCATGTGTGGAGTGTTTTTCAGGCAGATGGTCCCTTCTGATGAACATTTGAGAGCCATTTGAGAGGGCACTGGGGTGCTGGCTGTACCTACAGGGGTAGCCCGCCTGTGTCCCTGCCACAGGAGCACAGGGCCATGAGCAAAATCAAAACCTTCCTCGTCTAAGGTATTAGCAATCCACACTTTAATTCCAGTTATTAATCTGACTGCACTGCCATACAAACCTCAGAGCTGTTGCGCTCATCAGCAGCTGACTGACAGGTCTGCTGTAACATTTGATCCATGGATCAAGAAATTGTGCTTGTCTTTGTACATGTTTTGGCCTATCTGTCAGGCCTAGCTTAATTTTATAATTGTTACTGCAGGGTTCAAAACTGCTGCTTCTTTTAATTGTATTGAGACAGTTGTAAACTTCATTAGACAGCTGTAAAAGCGTAGCTGAGGTTGCACTGCTTGGGCTAACAGAAGGAATGGATTTATTTACTGATACGTCTGCTGCTGTTCACAGTGCTTGCCAAATTTGGCGTGTTTTACCCAAATCCAGAACTCACGAGCAAATGAGAAAATCTGCACCTCCACTGTGTCCTCTTGCCATGTTTCTTGTATCACCTAGGTATGAGCACCACAGTTTGCTGACAACCATAAGTCAGCTTGCGTGAGAGTGGAGGTGAGAGATCAGAGGGGATCGGGCTCAGGGAGCCAGCACCCTGGATCTGTAAATGTCCATTGACAGGGGACCACGTATTGCTCCACGAGAAGGGATCAGCATGTGGCGGTTCAAATCCGTAACAAATTTCTCCATCCAGGTTTACAAACCCTTGGAACAGGGCTTAAAAATGGAATTTCTGAACAACCCCAGTGCTGTGTGAACGGCGGCTCTGTTATAATAAGAAACTAGCAGACAACTGCTCCTTCTGCTGTCGTGCACCGCTCTGCATGGGGCTGCCCTCGCAGCAGGACCTTGTGTCTGTGCAGGCTATAATGAGATGGAGCTCTGGCTGGTTTTGTTTATGAGTGAAGGGCAGGGATTGGAAAAAAAAAAGTCCACTTGCTAGCAGTGAGTAAAGCTACGTTGTTTGACCAGAGAGGAAGATTAAGGCATAAATTCAACCTGCATTTTTTTTTGTTGTTTTAAGTTTTAATTAAAAATAGGAAGGTCTGGCCTTTCTGTGCCAAGACAGCCTTTCAAATTAATTTAAAAGGCATTAGTGAGTTCTGCTGAGGTCTACAAGTAGGTAACTCTTCTGTCACCACTGCTACTCATTGCTTTCCCAAGAAGCAAGAAAGCTAAACTGATAAAACTCAGCCATCTGATAACAGCTTTGAAACCTAGAATTGAACAGGACATTTACTGGGCAATAAAAAAAAATAAATATATATATAATTCTTTCTAAAACAAGACCAGCAGCAATTTGGCATGTGTGTAGGGGCTGTGTGAAGGATTGGAGGAATAGGAGGGTTGCAGCTCGAGGTGGGTTTCTGCAGTGGTCACCCAGAATTTTCTCTGAAGAAGTGGAAGATGAGCAGTGCAGTTCTGGCCTTGATTTACATCTCTCTTTCAAAAAAAGCAAATCTAGCTGAAGTGAATAAAGTGATTTCCATGCCATGGGAGTAGCTCCCAGTTCTCTTTTTCTTCCAAGCAGCTGCATAAAGAGTCATTTTAGAAAGACCTTTTCTGTAATAAATAGCAAAGCAATCTCATAAAGAAAGTAATGTGCTTTTTAGGCTCAGTAACCATATTGAATTAAATGTTATGCACAGTGTAATTACATTTGCCTGTCAGTTGTATTAATGTGAATTTCCTTGATTAATTTTTCAAGTTAGTTGGTATTGAGTAGGTAGGAGGTTTAAGATCCCCCTAGACCTCCTCTGTCAGCCTGGCTCAGTTAGTGGAGGGAGGGTGAAGCACAGCACAATCAGTGTTTTTTCATTAACCACTTTTAATAAGCACCTTGGATCTTGGTCTTTCCAGTCACTTGCAGTCACTCCATAAATACAGTACAGTGGGAATCTCTGAGCTGTGAGGAGTGGTCCCATCACGTGTGGGGCACAGCACTTAAGAAGCAACGTGAATTGTAGAGTTTTAACTCTCCAGTGCCGGCAGGGGGGTGAGTCTGTGTGGTACAGCTCTGTCCACACTGCCTGTGCCATGTTCAGATCAGCACAATGAGCACACGAGTTCAGTTATCTCTCTGAAATCATGTGGAGTATTTGATTCCCAGGGATAGGGAGCAGCAGTCTGAGAGCAGCAGTAACAGAAGACTCAGCGAGGTGAGGTAACACACTGCTCACATGCACTTCATAGTTTAAAGCTGATCTCTCCCAGTTATCATCTCAAATGTCAGCTCACTGCCTTTACCAGAAGCTTTCACTTCATTGTGCTGTGCAGGCTCAGTTTACCTTTTGAGGAACTGAATTCTGGTCTTGGCCATGTGGAGAGTATTCATTCCTCAGACAGACACCTGGATAGCCAGTTACTGCACCCGGAGGTCTCACAACATGCAGTGCAGACCGTCTTGAAACCAGTTGATGCTGATATGTAAGTCTGACCTTCTCTGAATTAATAAAATACTTGAAGCTATTTTAGAGAGGAAACTGGAGTCATTTGCCCAGTGGGGGGTTGTGCATTGCAGCTGTGCTTCTTTCTGCTTGGTGTCTGCAAACTTTATATTAAGTCTCTGTTCCCGATCCATCTCTCAAACATCTGTGTTAACTCGCGGGGATCTGGGAGTCCTGGTGCAAGTGTGAAGTAGGAATGAACTGAAACAAGCTCACTTAAATAGGGAACCTTCTTGTGTAAATCAGTCTGGATTATAATGATCCAAATAAACAGTCATTTGGATGCATACATCCTACAACACTCTGTTTCTATTACACAGCCCCTGGGACGTGAAAAAAGTCTGTTTAGTATCTACTCAGAAGGAAGAAATGGGAGCAGGGCTGTGGAAAAATTTTTCAAGACTAGGAGTCTGTTTCATGTTACAGGAGCTTGCCAGATTTGATACTGAATTTCTTGAAAGTTGGTGCCCGTAGACAACTGATTAGCAGTTAACAACTGTAAAGCCATGGGATGCACTGTACTTTTATTTCCAATGCACGTAACTTTTGCTTTTTACTGTTCTTCAAGAACAGTGTTTTAAAAGAGTGGAAAAACACACAAAGCCAAATATATGTGATCAAGTAAGAAGAGACTTGGAAACAACTGGAAGTGCTGTATAGAAAGGTCCAACATGCACAAGCTTACTGGCTTTGGAGGAATTTTTTAACTCTTACCCTCTTGTTCCCCCCGTGGTTTTGCTATGCTGTGAAGCATACACTGCAGCAAACCGTATGCTGCAAGCAAAGTTCAAAGTACCCTGCCAAGGAGCAAGACACTATGGACAGGAATGGGCTCTCTGTGCTTTGCTTTCTGCCTGCGCTACTGAGTAATTGATGTATTTGCCAATTTTGAGATTATTCTTATTTAAAACAACAAAAAAGATACCCCGAGTAGTAATTGGAAGATAAAATTTCACCACCAGTCAGGCAGTAGTCATCTCTCTATTTCTGAGCAAGTGAGAAGGACAGACTGCTTCAGCAGCGTTTCTATTTGAGCTCCCCTCCTCTCTGGAGTGAATCCTTGCTGTGCCATACACCAGCTGCTTGGTTTGCTGGGAGCAAGTGCATCTTTTGCCCTGTGACCAGTGACTCATCAAATAAGAGAAAGTGGATCCTGGCCTGATTAAATAGTACTGTGAAAGTTGGTAGTGAGTTCAGTAGAGCCATGTTTGTACCCGGATTAAAGATTACAGAGAGTGAATATGGGTAGGGAAACCTGAATCATTACACTTAGTTGTTGTATGCTCCGGGTATGAGAAAAGAAATTTGGGGCCTGCTTATTTTTCTACCTGCTCTGTTGTTGACCTGTAGGTAATAAGGCAGCACACTTTTTCTTTCTACAGAAGTCTTCTCACCCGTAAAGCAGGAGTGTTCGTGAATGTTGCACGAGAACTATGAGGACAAATGCATTCTTTACTGCCAGAACATTGACCAAACTTGTATTTTCTTGGTTCGGTCATGTTGCTGCCTAACCATGTGAGAAAAGATTCAGTAACCACAGTGCTGAATGTGCTGCTAAGGAAGAGCATGGGCTAAGCCAGCAGATACATGGAAAGCCTGGCTAATCAGGGGAGCAGTCAAACATTTAAAGTTATAGCAGACTTACTTTCACATTTCTAAATAGGCTGCATCTCTTCTGTTCTTGGATCAGCTTCTGTCTTTTCTCTACAGGGCAGAAAAGAAATTGGCCTTGTTCCACTTTGAAGGGGAAGAAACAGTTTTGGGGGAAATCCACTTGCCCTAGGGAGCTAAGGAGTTGAAAATATTTTCAAATACTTGTGATTTAGATCATAATGAATAATATTAACGTTTCAAGTTAAAACTTCTTTTAATGCTTTAAGGAGGTATTGGTATGTGTTGCAGGCTGTGGTAAGTCATGTTTGGCAGTGTTCACAGATATTTTCAGTGTGCCCAGAGTGCCTAAATGCTCCTTAGTGAATGGTGAAGAACAGGCTGGGACTGGTGCAAGCAGCTGAAACCTCTGGCGGTGTCTCAGCAGTCACACAGGACCAGTGCAGGGACTGAAGGAGTGTGCTGGGAAAGACCTCTTGGGTTTCTGTAGGCATTGTCTGGCTGGCACTTGATAACCTTCTCCAGGTCATACCCAGACCATACCTCTTGTGTTCCCTTCATGTAAATAAAGGCTGTTAAAGCAGGATCACTGTAGGAAAACCCGAGTTACTCAGGCAGCAATGTGCCTTAGGAAAAGAGCTGCAGCATTTTCTTGGGGAAAGTCTGATTCATCACTTTGTCTACATGCCTGGACAAGAAAAGGGTCATATTTCTGCTAGACACCAAAGCAAGGGGGGGAGGGTGTTTCTGACTTGATTTATCAACTAGTTGAGATGAATTAGAACCCTCGGGGGAGGGAAAACTTCACAGAAACCGAAATATTTTTACATTGCAGATGATTGTGGCCTCCAGACTTTTTCTTGTATGGCATTTATGCAAGCACACATTCCAAAACAAAATTAAACAAACAGTCCCTTGAAGACTCCTAATTAGCCACTTTGCTCAATACTCAATTAGAATAACCATGTAGGTAAAATATGACTGCAGTGCAGAGAATTTCATTTGAAGTTGCAGTCCATAAGTAATGTTTAGGAACAAGTAATAGAGTTCATCAATGAATGGGTTTTGCTTGGAGCAAATTCAGTGCTGCAAACAATTGGTAGGAGGGGAGGGTGAGATGCTATAAACCTGCTGAAGTCTTGTAATTTAAAGCAGAGGCCTAGAGTTCAGAAGATTTGGAAAGATTGTGCCTCTGCCAGAAACCTTGATGTGACCTCAGGCAAATCACTTCACCTTTCTGTGTCTTATCTGAATAAATACCTCTGTTTCCTATCTGTAAAATTAAGATAATGCCTTATACGTGTTCTGAAGCTCAAGTGTTAATATAGTACACAGAAATCACCAGATAGGAAGTTCTTCAGAAGGAAAATGCTGAGTTGTATACCTTTGTACAGCACTCCATACCTAAGCTGGTTTTCTTTTTAGGCCACTTGCAAGTATGTACTCTAGATTGAGATTTATTTGGCCTGTCTTCCTCGTGAGGGGGATGGTCCTGGGTTCAAACCCTCTGAATACTTGAGGGACAAAGAGCAGCCGGTTTCTCTATCCAAGCTTAGATCTAAAGTGGAATTTTGGATGTAGTCATCAGCTGCATAGCGAGTAAAACTTTACTTATGAGCATGATACTAGAGCCCAGGTAGGATGTAAGGTTTTACGGCTAGAACCTGTTTCTGCCAAAGCATGATCATTATCACAGAATAATAAGCATCATTCAACAAATTCCACTAGTTAGAAATTACCATCTCTGCATGTCTTACTTAGTTTCATGTCCACAAAAGGGACAACTCTCACAGCTGGTAAATTACATACTTTCTATTGATACCATCTATACTGTGCTAGTAATGAGTGGGTTTAGGAGACTATTCTGGGTTTTGTAGTACAGCCACAATTCCCTAGAAGTGCTAACGCTGTAGGTTTGTCTTCTCCCCACCCTACAACTCCAGCCCCACTTATGGTCACATTAAAGTGTTTGCTTTATATTTGCTCATATTTTGCTAATTGTTAGGAAAACTTAAGACCTTACCAAAGGACACCTCATCAGAAAGACGTTTTGTCAGGAAATAATCATGCTTCTTAAATATTATGTCCCAGATGAGGTGAAACCTTCAAGAACATTAAAGAAAAGATTGGAGTGAAAAGCCTTAACACTTTTGAAGAAGGTAGGCAAGATTTGCTGCTGTTTTAATGATTGGTGTTAAAGTCATGGTTAGGCTTTGGTACTAAATTATTAATACCATAGTATTAAAAGAGCTGTCATTTAATGAAGTGCTTTGTCTAAACAACAACAACAACAAAGTGATCTTTTGATTTACTGAAAACCAAAAGGTTTCAAATAACTTTATTTTTTTTAAACCTGGAAAAAATTTAAAGCTAGCTCAGATTCTCACTTCAGTTAGGGGCTGCATCTTTTAGCTGTATTTGTAGGCAATTGTAATTCACAGCAACCTGCGAAGACTTAAGATGATCTTTCGCATAGCTTGCAGTCCCAGCTTGTGACTTGGATCGTGCACTTCTGCGTGTGAACTGACCAGCCACAGTCAAAGGCTGCAGAAGTAGATGCAGAGCTGAAGCTGCCAGGACTAGAAATGCAGGCATGCACGGGAGGAGGTCCACAGGCAGGACGGGCTGCACAAATGAACACTTGCA
Organism: Chloroceryle aenea; assembly: GCA_013399075.1. Taxonomy (NCBI): domain Eukaryota; kingdom Metazoa; phylum Chordata; class Aves; order Coraciiformes; family Cerylidae; genus Chloroceryle; species Chloroceryle aenea. The sequence goes on along the minus strand of VWZY01011989.1, from coordinate 630,353 downwards.
GAATTTTGTGTTGTTCACAGTGTAAGAGCATTCGATAGTTCCTAAAATCTTTTGGCTTAAATTCAAAAGCAGTGTTAAGATGCTTGAAGTCTATTTTGGGAAGTTTTAAAAGATTTTGCTTTTCCAAGGTTGTACGTGCAGGATTTGGGAAACTGAGTCACTTTACAGTTCCCTGCGTTGGGACAATGAAAAATAAAAAAAAAGCAGGTGGTCATGAAGTACATGAAAATGTAACCCGTTGTCCATTCTTTATGGTAGACAGGAAAGGAGAGGTCACAATTAGTAACACTTTGAAGTAAATCTATTTAAATATTTTGTACTTTTTCTACCTCTATTCATAAAATTCAAATCAGGTATTCTATCTGCAGGGACCTTCAAACAGGTCATTAAAACAACCCAGCAGTTATGAATCAATTATTCTAAATTTTAATTTAAAATTGCACTTGCGTAATTTTCCAAAAGGGTTGGAGCCTTTGTAAAACTTACTTCAATGATTTTTATTTTTCAAAAGAAGTCAGGTGATCTATCTTTACTTATCTTCCTGATTAAATCTCTCCATACTGGAGAGAATTATCGTTTACTTCCCAACCTTCCCTTGTCTTTTGAAAATACCAATAGGTAATTTTACCAACTTAGATAAGGAATTCCATTATAGCTGGGAAGCCAATTACCTGTCAAGACGTTGTTGCAATATTATTAGAAAACTGGATACTTAAGCAGCAGGGTTGATTTTGTTGTTTTTTTTTTATTATTATTATTTCCTGCATAACTATCATGCACTCTGTTTTGATTAGATCCTAATGATACCAGGAACATTTTAAACAAATACTCAGCCCATGCAAATGAAAAAACATTTTCCTTCTTCAGTTGCACTTGTGCAGCAATGGTAATTAATACATATTGGGATATTCAAACTGTATCTGATTAAATCACAATGCACCAAAGAGGGCTTTATAGACAGTATTTCCATGAACTTGCTGAGAGATCTGGGGGAAAAAAGGAAATGTCTTAAGCAGCATCATTGTGCCTAAAGCACCAACAGTGGAGTCACGCCTATAGATTCCCTTGCCCGTAATCCAGCTCCTGCTCTGGACCACACATGGTGAATGGGGCCAACTTGATTTCTCATCATGTTTATGGTGATAGCAGGCTTTGCAGTTGTGGGGCCTCCAGACTGTCCAGTGCCCGTTGAACACTAACTCACCCTGCAGCTGTATCTCCTGATAGAGGACAATCTCTCCAAAAGAACAGTCCCAATGCCAAAGAATGGGCAATGTAAATTGTCTCTCCCTAGTACAGCCCTCACTGGTTGATACTAGTCCTGGACTCTGGTACAAGTTTGGTTTATAGCAGTCAGCAGAAAGGATATGCCAAGGAATAATAATGGAATAAGCTACCACAATGAATTGTCCCTAGAGGACCATTGCCAATCTTACCTGCAAGTGGCCAAGCTTACCTGCAAATAGCCTCCAGGATTAAGGAACCTAAATGTCCTAGTTAATTAATAGTATTGCCAATCTCTTACTCTTAGTGATGTCATATTTGCAAGCCAGAAAGAGAGTTTTGTTTTGGTTTTGAATTAAACATGTTTTAACTTTGCCAGTCCTCTTTCTGAAAGCTGAGATTAAGGCCCCTGTCAAGGAAGGGATACATTTTTCAAGGAGAACTGCCAGCCCAACAACAGCAAAAAAGAGCCTTGTGTTATTTTGCACGAGATCTGTTTTTCCCCATTACTTTTACAGGAGTTTGTTCTAAGTACATGAGTTTAGAGGAAAGAGTTTGCTGAGTTCTTTTAGATTGTTAATTTCATGGGTTTTAGCCAACTTCACTCTTTCCCCTGTGTTGTCAGCTTCCCATCGCTTCAATGGCTCTCCCCTATAGCTACAGGAAACAGGTTTGTAAAAATAGGAAAATGTGGTGTTAAACCAGCAAAAAAATATGCAGGATAACTAAGGGGCAGGGGGCATTAGTCAAGTTTTAAAGTTTCCAATGTGCCTGTGTAAATGCCATCCTTTGTTGCTCTCTGTATTGGTTCTTGACTGGCCGGTAAGCAGGCAATAGCCTTGAATGCTGTGTCATTTGCAAAACCTCATTTTCTACGTGTGTGTGTTTGGGCATGTCAGCAGCCTTTGAAGATGTAATTAATAACAGATTTTAGTCTTTTTAAGAGGTGTTTTCAGTTCCTGGCTTAGATGAGGGAGTGGCACGTTTACCTCTGCAACCACCCGTATCTAACTGTCTAAACTAAATCACTCCAAACTCCTTTTATAACATAACCGCTAAAACCTGGCGCAGAATCCCTCCTCGGTGAAAAGTTGTACAGAAGAGCATCCATCATGCTCCTCGGGCTGGCTCTGTGGTCTTCGTGTCAGGTTGCACACGAGCTGATGCATGTAGCCTGGCAGGACCTGCAAACCTGCCTGTTGGGTGCTCGCTGCAGAGCTGAAGCTCAGACGTGTGCAAAAGCTGTTGGGTTGGAGACCGTAAGAGGCAATGCCCTGGTGTTTCGGCTCCGATAGACTTTTCTACCTGCCTGTCTGGAGCACCAGAATGAGCGCCTTGTGTTTGTGTATTTTTTTTCCCCTTTGAAAACTGGAAGGCATTTCGTAAGAGCAAAGCCTTACAGTAAATCAGCATGAGTTGCACCAGAAGGTCTTCCTGTAGTAGACAGGGAAAGGAAGAGACTTGATTCATTTTAATAGATTCAGTTTGGATATAGTTTGCTAAGTTATTATTCAGGTTAACCACATAGGAACAGTATTCCTGAATACTTGCCCTTCATGAAAAGCAAAGGAAAAAGGAGAAACTGAGTAAGACAGAGAGGTCCTGAAATACTACAAAAGTACCACTGAACCAGCCTCCATTTTGCTCTTCCCAACTTGCACCTTCTCAGTACTGGTGCCTTTGTTAGTGTTTGCCACAGACCATACAAATCTTGTATCTCTCTGTGGATTTTCTGTGGGAAAATAGTTAGGACCTCAGACATTGACAATTTCTTTAATTATAGCCCATGGCAATCCCAGCTTTACGGAAGGAATTTTACGGGGAGGCTTGGCTGTAACTGGCTTTTCTGTCCATCACTGTACTTCATTTACATTTTTTAAAATATTTTGGTTGTGGTTAAATAACTGGTAATCATGTGCAGGTGGTAGATTTTGAGTATGATCTTCATTACTTCTGGCAGGAAAGGAGAAAGCTATCTTTATGAGTAAATACTTCTTTCCTGAACTTAAATACTGAGATTCCATCTTTATGGGAGAGTTTCTTTTCTCAGCCCATGGCTGAGATCTATGACTTGGCCTTTTTTGGGACACACATACTAAATACACTTTTAATCTTACAATATGCCCAGGTGTTCATTTTCTTCTTTTTCTTTCAGCTCTGGAGCTGTAAGTAATTCTGGACTGATTCCATCCACCTGGTTGAGTGCTTTTTTCTATTCTTGCTTTCTATTTTTCTCCTCCTCTTTCCCCATCTCTCTCGTGTTTCATTTCCTAAGCTTTTCTGCCAGAACAGCTTTTTATTTCAATCACCTCCGGGAATGGAGTGGACATAATGGATTGGGTATTTTATGCAGGCTCCATGGGGGAATCAGGTGTGGCAAGAAGTGATGTTAGGCATGGCTGAAGCAGCGCTCTGAGCCCGTGCCAGTGGGCGCAGGGCAGCTGGCTGGCAGCACGGTGCACCACAGGCTGGCAACCTGTGACTTTTGTGCAATTGCTTTTGGTCCGTAAAGTGAGCACGGGCCCATCGCACAACTTCCCTGTAGTGTGGTTGGGGAGTATTTTCAGGAACAGAAATGTAGCTGCAGCAGGGATCTGTACTCTTCCATCCTTGTTAATCAAGACTGCTGATGAAACATTTATTTGTCAGGGTTGGATGTTTAGCTAAATATAGGGATACATTTCTGCCGTGTGAAGCTGAACATCAAGGATCTTGTCACGGGAGAACGTCAGTCCAATGCAGGTGCAGTGAATGTCTCTTGTCAAACATCCTCCCCATGATCTGAAGAGGTATCGGGTGGGTGTCATACGTTTCTGATTGTTTGTCTGTTTGCTTGTTTGTTCTGTCTTGGGTTGTTGCTACCTGTATTACTGCTCCATCCTCAGCCTCAGGCATGGCGTGGGACTCCATAAGAATCCTGAAGCAATGAGCATTTGCAAGAAATGGTTTGGTTTCTGGCACTGCTACAAGCAAAAGTCTTGCCCTGATCTCATTTTCTAAGCTCCTGTTGAAAACTTCCATAAAGTTAATATCACAGCAGGCTTAGGAAGCCCTTGTTCCAGTGGTTTACGACCCTTAATATTGAATTATTTTTCCCTTGGTACCCAACAAAAATGCATTTTGTTGCAATTAGAGATTTTTTTTTTTGGTCATTTCAGGGGCTGGGCTGTTTTAAATTTGTCTGCTGTGCCTTAAAATGCATTTTCTGAGCCTGGACACAGGAATGGGGCTGAGGTCTCACAAGGGCTGAATAAACAGAGCGATTATCTCCCATTTTCTTACGTGTGCTGCTCCTCTTCCTAAGAGTCAAGGTTTGGGGGCTTTTGTAACGCCATTAATTTGTTGCCCCATGTTCATGTTGTGATTCACCATAACCCTCAGATTCTCATTCCTTGTTTTGCATTTGTACACCAGTGTTTGCTTTCAAAGTATATTATTTAGTTTGTTAATTAGCTCTTCTGAGTGTACTAAGTTCTTTGTATTTGAGTGCAGCTCATATTTTCCCGTGTGAAGGTCTTTTTTCCCCCCTCTATCTTTGTTCTTTCTTCTGTTGCTATGTGAAAGACAACAAACAGAAAACAAAACTGCCAGATATTCAGAAGAAATGGAGAAACTGAGAATATACAAAATAAACCGGCTAAAAAAAAAAAAATATATATCTTTTTTAACACTGCTAATTTTAACTGCATTCTTAGAAATAGCAGGGGGAACAGATATCAGGGGTGGAGAGCTTGCTTTTCAGGAGCGTTCATCTTTCTGAGGTCCCACCAGAAAGGATCTTGCTTTACAGAGCAGAATGAACCTGGTGCATCCCCAGCCCTGGCAGAAGAAGAGCAGGAGATCTGCTTGAGTTTGGGTTTTTACTTACCTAGTCTTGATTCCTTTTTCTCCACGCACCTGAGGCAGTGGGGTGAGCCAAAGATTAGGAAGAGGTAAGAGTACACAGCGACTCAGAACCCTTTGTGGGTGGAGTCCTTCATGAGCTTGGTGGAGCCTTTGCTGGAGGTGGACTATGGTGCCAAGGCTTGCAATTTTGACACACGGGGCTGGCTGGCCTTAGTGTGGAGGGGATGGGGCAGGAGCCAGCTGTTGGGTATCTAGTACTTTAGTTCCTCTATCTTCAACCAGTCTTTCCCTTTTTATACTGGTGGTGAAGGGCTACCAGTTTGACCCTTAGCTACCACTGTGATTCACCCTTTTGTTACCCTGCATCCTTTCCCTTTGCACTGAGGAAAGAATTTATGGGTACTCATGGGCTGCAACAGCAAGCATTGGGAAGAGAGGTCATCCAAAGTTTGGAGGGTTGCTAATTAGCTTTCTTCTTCATGAATTAGTCAAAGCTAATTAGTGTCTGTCTTTGCAGAGGTTCTGATGCAAACAGAAGAAGAGAGTAGTTAAGTCAGGAATTTTAAAGCACCCTTGTGTTATTAACAGAACCAGCAGATGTTAACCCCCCGCCCCTTCTTCTTGGTTTTTCAGACTTTCCCATGGTGGGTAAGATTTACCTGTTGCCAGACAATGCTGTTGCAAAGCTCAGCAGTCAAATAATGCGTCCAAGTGACCAGCCAAGCCAGACTTGATAGCAGTTCTTTCTGTTTACATCTTGGAAGCAACTTGCATCTGGAGGAAGGAGTTTGAGGCTCACTGGGGGCTTGCTTTGAACGCTGCCCCCTCCCCCCCTGCCCTTTTGCCTCCTTGGCTGACCTAGCTGTAAAAGTGTCAGCCTGGCTGGAGATCCACAACCAGCCAGACATGATGCATAGCTCCTTGGGCTCTCTGTTGTGTGCTGGTGGTCACTGGGCTCAGGGAAGCTTTTTGCTGCCAGCCCCCATGCTTATTTTGGGGAGACATGGACAGAAAATGAATTGATTTCCTGACATTCCTATTCCACAGAGCAAGGTTCTGTTGTTGTTCATCAGTGTAAAAGGAAATGAGAATTTATAGCATTACCTGTTAAATTTACAGGGGGGAAAAAGATTGCTGGAATTTAAAATTACCCTGTCGGGAATATTTTTCCAATTGTAATTATAAATTAGTATGTAAATAGTCCAAAGTCACTTTGGCTGCTGTTGTAAACTACAACACATGGAAAAAGCTCCCTATGATAGCTTAAGTGATGAAAGTGGCATGTAGAGAAAGCTTGGTAACTGCTAAGTGAGGAGGAGAAGGGGAAGAGGGCAAACGACTGAGCTTGTTCACAACTCAGAGGTCTTACGACAGAGCAGATGTCCTCTGTATTTGATTATCTGGCCCCTGGGGGAGTCTGCAGCTCAGCGTGGTCGGCATCAGTTTGCCCTGTGGCGGCCGCCGGTCTGGCCTGGGGACGCACCATGTGCGGCCAGAGTCCAGCCGTGCTTCGTCCTTTGTGGGGGCAGCCAGAAATATTTCCATCCCCACACTGTTTAACCTCCAGGTACCCAACGGGAGACCTGCCATCCAAAGCAGAAAATGACTCTGTGCTGCTCCGTGAAGCAGGGATGCAGTGGGACCTAATGTACTAAATATCAGGGCCAGAAACTCCCAATTCAGGATGCCAGTGCATCATTTCTGCTGTGAACTGGGCCTGACTTAACTGAAATCGCCAGATTACCTCAGTGTGGCTGAGAAGAGAGTCAGATCTCTATCTGACCTCTTTGCTCATCACATGGATATCACAACCCTTCTGTCTCTGTCAGGATTATTGATCACAAGAAGCTTTTTATATACAGAGAGCATTATATAATTACTATTGCTTTCCTATACTGCTCTCCTCTGTCTTGCACTTGGCTTCTGGACTGTTGCTGTCACAGAGGCTGTCACATCAGGAAGGTGGCTGTCTACAGCTGTCAGCTGAAAGAGATAATTTTAATTAAATTTTTTTAATTTCAATTCAAGTCACAGTTTTAGCTAGGCTGAGATTGGCTTCTCAGCACGTGAACTTAGAGATGGCTTCTGCCGAGCCCAGTGGGGAACTCTGTCCCTTCTGTGAAGGTCCCTCTTTGTTTCCCTCCTCACTAGTGCCAGGTAAGGAGCAGGTATTATCCTTTTCATTAGCTTGATACTAAAAATTATCACTGAGTCTTCAATACCCAGTACTACTGAAACTTTCTAATGTACTCTTTACTGCCTGGCATTTGCAGTGTTTTAATTGTACTTATCTATAAAAGGTCTTTTTGTTTGGAAAAGTCAATTGTTAATGAGTAAAAAGTTTGGGAATGTTAATCTAAGGACCAGACAATCAGGGATATTAGCTTTTCAGGCTCTTCAGCTGCTCTGACTGAATATGCATGACAGTCTCTCAGAAGCTTCCTTCAGGTTATTTGATTAATTGAATGGTGTAGTTTCATGTTGGACATTACCAATTAGGAGGAAGATTGGACTGGACATGGAATGTTTGGTGCACCATGCTTAAAATCTGTCACATGTGAGAGCTGATCATTCAGGTGCAGCAGAGCACAAGTGTTAGGAGAAAAGGTGGTGGTGGGGACCACAAGCTCAGCCACTTCCACAAGACTTGGCTGTGTGCTAGCTGTGCTGCTTGCTGTCCCATCCTCCCATAGCTGCACTGCTCGCTGCCTTACCACTCAGTGCCTCTGCAGCTGGAGTCTCCACCTTTCTTTTTCACGTGTTGCTCACATATCAGGCTGGAGGTAAAAGGGCAGGTGCTAATCTCTGAGCCCAGTGTAAATCTAGAGTGGTGTTCCTTTTGAAGTCAGCAGTGTTCCCTCTACATTTGCATCTGTGCAACTGAGATCCGGATCCAGTACAAAGAGATGGGAACTTTTTTTGCCCTATTTTGTGGGTTTTGCTACCAGAGTGCTGCTATTTACAGAACGTGTTTAGTTTCACTGATACCTAAATCAACACAGATGTTTTACCGAACAGAAATTTCCATTATGGGCTGAAGCTAACATGATTTTCCTAAGTCAGATACCTCTGAATCAGTCCGAGTTTTTCTGTTTACAAGGGATTCTTGTAAAATCGTAAGAAATCCCCAGCTACCCCCCTAAGAGGCTTTTAATATGTCTGCTTTGTAATATGCTGCTGAGCTTCCCTAACCCTCCTCCTCACCCACTGCTTCCCAGATCTTAAAACAAGCTTGAGAGCTCTTGTTACCTATTGAAAAAGTTACTGGTAAGATTTTATAATAAGGGCTTTTCTTTATGTGTGTGCTTCTCTTCTTTCATCCCTGATGAGCTCTCACCGTTCAGTGTGCTGTGCTGGAAGGGGACAAACATCTGCAGGAAAATAGACATTTTGGGCCTGGTGCTGTGGATGGCGAGGTCTGATGAAGAGGCTGCTCTGCCTTCAGCTGTCCTGGCTGCTTTCTGGCTATGTGTTCAGTAAAGCTAATAGCTGGGTAAATGGATAAGATCACTTTGGTAATCTAATCCCCAGATCCGGTACTGAGACCTGTTTGCAATTATAATGAAACACGTTTCAATGGAAACGTGGTTAAGCGTGTTAAACAGCTCAGATGCTTTTGGCCCTGAGTGGGAATCCTCGTGGGGTCAGCATTGAAATGGTCAGTGCATCCCTGCCCCTCCTCCCTCTCCCGGCTCATCCCCCTCCACTTAGCATGGAGANCAGTTATGACCTTTTCTGTAGCAGAACAACACTGCTATAGTTTAATCCTGAGGAAGAAGTTAGAGTGATGACGAAGTAAGGCCTGTGGGGTGTCCCCTGAGAGGAGATGCTGAGATGCACAGCACCACTTGCTGTTTTAAACAGGGCTTCTGCCCCAGTGGGGACCATACAGCTGTGGGCTCTGCATCCCCCTCCACTATCAGCATCGCTTGGCTGGCTGGGATAGTTCACAGCTTGGGCAAAAGGAGATGATTAATCCCTTTGGCTGCCTAAGTCTAGACAGGAGTAGAAGCATTTTAGGCATGTTCTGTTTTGGGTTGGATGGGTTTTTGTTGTTGTTTGCCTTTTT
>VWZY01011989.1:570164-621196 GCA_013399075.1 Chloroceryle aenea | reverse complement strand
TTTTTTTTTTTTTCCTGAGGAGTGTAAGATGAGACTGCATTCTTTGGTATAAAATTATTGCTGGCTTGCTCTGTCCAAGCAGAGCAGGACATGAATTCCTGCAGTGAGCTGTGAGAGCCTGGGAGCCACTTTATAAGGCTTGCGGTTTCATGCCCCTTCAGCCCCACGTGGCTTTCAGAAACATGGACCTAACACCATTTTTCAGATTGCTTATTTGGAATTTTTTTAATAGATCATTTTGCTTGTTCCAGAGTTTTGGTTTTGTTTTTTAAACTTTTTGTCTTTGTTTAATGTTATCATGTCAGACTGTGATAGAAGACACTTGAGCACATCCAACCTTCCTGAGAATTAGACTCTTCTGGGCTGGAACACCATAAACTAATAGAACAGAAGAAGGGAATCTTAGGCCAAAACCAAGGACCCAAAAATAAATGGCAACATTCACTGTCCCAGTATGGAAGCTTGTCATGCCCTTAAATATTTGTTTAGCTGAGACTTCTGGAGGACATTGTCAAGCTTCAGAATAGACTAGAGGATAAACTGTTGGAAACATCATTACCAAAATATCTAGAGAATCCACATTTTCAGCTTCCAGTTCTTGAGCTGAAGAGAAATCTTTGGGAGGTCCCTGGCGTGGATGGGGCTCTGACGCTAGCTGACAATGGTGCCTGGAGGCATTAACCATTGGTTCGAATACAGGCTGCAGTACTCCATCATACAGCTCTCAAGTGCTGTTTCAGCAGATGCAGTGAAGGGGAACAGCAGCCAAGCTGGAGGGAGGCAGGACCAGCAGAGGCAGCTCTTAGGTACAAGTTCAGTTCTTCAATCTTCCCGATTTCATCCTCTTCCCAGTGCTGTCCCCTTACCAGGGGTCTTGGGGTGCATAAGTGGCCTTTTTGCTTTTGAAATGATCCCTCTTAATCTTTTCCAGTGCAGATCTCTATATTTAAAGTGCCTTGCTTTCTTATTTGAAAAGCAAACAAGGACCAAATAATGGAGGGCCTTTTTTTTTTTTTTAATTGAAAAAAGAAAGCAGCCAGGGCTTGAGTGCATGAAAGAAATCACAATGCAGCCTGCCTTGTGCTGTTTATACAACCTGGGTTTAGATCTAAATACTACCCGAGAAGTGTCAGCAACCATAAATGGGGAGGGCTAACGCACAGCTGGTTTATATGGGTGGGTTAAAGCAGAGATCACTGAAGCGAGTCTCAGAATCCTGGAAGAATTGAATGACTAGCAGCTGCTTAAGGCGTTATTCCTATTCATAACGCCTGTGCAAGTGCACTTGAAGTTGGTTACTCTTTTTGGAGACATGAGGCGGAAAATGCATAAACAACTGAGCCAGGGAGGAAATCAGAGAGTTTGTTCCTGGTCTCCTGTCTAAGTTCAAGTTTGATTGCTGCAAAATCGAGCAAGTTTAAATCTAATTTGTGGAGGGCACCTGCCCTATGCGTGAAGTCGGCATTGGGGACCACGTGTCCGTATGGCTCAGTAGCTGTCTTCTCAGAGGTCAGGTCAAACCTGTAGGGGAAATGAGCACCTGCTCTTGTGAAGACCGAATGCATGTTTTTCTGAATACTTTGCAGCCTTTATTATTTTAATCCTCCATATGTAGGAAGAGCTGTGTTTTAGGTGGGCTGGAGGCAGTGAGTCCCTGCTGGGCCAGCTTTGGGTGTCGGTCATGCTGCTGGGTCTGCAGAGCCTGCTGCTGGCCATCCCCAGCTCAGTGTCTGCTTGGCTGGCCCCTTCCTGGGGAAATCTGGCGTGGGGGGGTGGCAGTTAGGGAAGGTCCTACCATGGGGGGTGTGCAGAAATGTTGTGGAGCAGGCAGAGCATCTCTGCCAGCTAGTGCAGTTGTGGCATCCCTGCAGTTCTCACACTGCAGAAAGGTCAACGTTTTCAAAGCAAATGTGTGTGAACCCCGGGTTAAAAATACAGGACAACAGGATATTTAAGGTCACATTGTAACATAAAAAACACAGAAAATTTTTGAGTTATTCTGGTTCCGTAGGTGTGGAAATGCAATGATTTGTGCTTGTATGTAGAGAATTTTCCATATGGATTTGTGCATGTCTGTCTTGCCCAGTGTTGGTAGGGTTCATATTTCAGAGAACATTGTAGAAATGTCTTTAATCAACCTGCTTCTTTCCCTATAATAATAACAGGAAAAAAGAAAAAAATAAAAAAATCGTGTTAGCTTTACTTATGTCTAGGTTGCTAACAGAGAAACTGTGCTGAGCATAATTTGGACAAATTATAAAATAAGCTTTGCTTAAGAATGAGGAACTGATAGAATGCTCAACTCTTTCCTTGCTGGGGGTGATGTAAATCACGAGTAAGTTTATTGGAGTTGATTAAATTATAGTGGCGTAAGGAAGCAGTGGATAATGAGACGTGAATCAGGCCCAGAAAGACCCATGCAGAGATGCCAAATGGCAGCAAGGGATCATCAGAAAATCCCACAGAGCAACTTGAAACTTAATTATTAGGGACATTTTCTCTTCTGGAGCAAAGTCTGTTGTTTATTGAAGCAGGTTATGAACCTGCACAAATCCCGCTATGCTTATTTGGCCAAGATCACACCATACCATGGAAAAAGTGCCTTTTCTTTCTCCCATATGTTAGTCCTCTGTGCTATCCTATTTTATGCTTTGTGTGTTCCCATCTGGCAGCTTCCACTCTGCATATCTTTTCAAATGAGGAAGAGGATGGAAAAGGAAGGTTTTCCCAGGGGATAGGAGGGGCAATGAGAACATCCCCCAAGTCCTTTCTGCTTGCAAGTAGATAAATAGTTCAGTTCATAAGCACCTTCACCAAGCATCTTCAGAACATGTAGTGTATTTGTGCTGCTGCACATGGGAAAAGGCTCCCTTTGCTTACATCTTTACATCAGTTCCTAGCAAGAGGAGCAGAAGAGAGTGATACCATCTTATCTGACTTCAGCAGTAGCTTCAGCCATCAGCCACGGGAGGATTTCCCGTTACAGGACCAGGGGGATGTTACAGTTGAACCTCACTGGTGCTATTTCTAATCCTAAAATAATTAATAGGCAAATTTATACTCCAGAGAGACATTCTAGTATGTTCTTTATAAATTCACACTTCCTTGTGAGTAAGAAATCATTGTGGCTAAAACTGATAGGAGGAAACTCTTACAAGGACTACAGGATGCTCTCATGGTAGAGGTTGTAGGTGTCCTTCAGCTTGCATGTGAGTAAGCTAGAGGAGTGGGAAGGACAAAGAAAAGATCATTAAAGGCCAGGGATATTCCAAGAAGGAAACAGTCAAATTTGGATGAGAATCAGACATGACTGCTGTATCCAATTTTATGCTGTATGCCTATTTCGGAGTTTCCTGCAGAAGACTGAGCATTCAAGGGTCAGTGGGTGTGGGAAGGATCACTGTCACCAGAGTAAATGCCTGTTGCTCTGAGGCTGGAAGCTCTGGTTGCCAGAGCATTGCCATGGAAATGTTTTGGAATGGGGGAAATAATGTTTCCTCAGAGGGACAGTGAACCAGTGAGGTTTTGTCTCACCAGTTAGCATGTCTGGCAGGCTAAGGGGGTGTGGGTGAGGGTGTACACCCTGGAGGGAAGGGACTACTGTGATGCTGAGACTTGGACTCAAAGTACAGAGAAAAACTGATGGGGAAGGTGATACCTGATAGACCAGACCCCCAAAAAGGGGTGAAAAAGAGATGTGTAGACCATGGGAGACTGGTGGTGTGATCTGCCCTCTCTGGTATGCATTAAGAGGATGCTACTCAGCCCTGTTCAGTCACTTCATGTTTGACGGTCAAGGAAGCACATGCTATTTCCTCTCCATAGCTTCTCCAGGGAATAGGAACTTTGGGAGTTTTCTTCTTGGCATGATGGCTGACATCCTTTGCAGTCCAGAAGGGACCTCCCTGGACCGTGTGAGTGGCTCTGTGCTCCCAGACAGATGCAATCTTGCACGTGGGGCTGCAGCCCAAGGGAGTGCTGGTGTCAGCCGGGTCCTTCTTCAGCATGAGGGCGCAGAAAGCCAAGTCACTGGGCAAGCTTACCCTTGAGCTTTGCTCCTCTTTAACCCTAAAATGTGGGGAAAACTCTCTTTCAAGCACAAGGGTTGTACTGCTTGTGCCATTGAAACCAGGCTGGAGGAGAGCGTGATTTGTGTGTTAGGGAAGGATATGGGCTGTGGTTGGCAGCGGGTGAGAGCAGCCCTGCCTGCACCCTCAGCCTCCCTGGGCAAGGCCTGCCTGAGGAGTGTGGAGGAGCTGGGGGGATGTAGGGGCTGAGACAGGAGCTGGGCTATCAGGTACCTTGTCTCATGTCAGCTTTGCTGCTTGTGCTAGAAGGTATTATAGCTTTGTAGAAAAAAAAAAAAAAAACCAAACAAAACCAAACAACAGAATGGAATGAAGAGGAACAGATATTAAAAACCTAATACATAAAAATAAAAGTTTTATGAAGACCTTGCTATGAAAAAAAACCCAAATCTTTGTGTTGTGTGAATGGAATTACCAAGAAAAGTTTTCACAGGGCCTGTAACAACTAACCTCTGCATCATGTTGGGTGCAGTGGCCTTGGAGCTGGCTCTGGGAGAGACCAGGATTTTTCAGAGGGGGTAAGAAGGTTGCAGTCTGAGCTAGACTGAATGTTCTTCAAGTAAAAAAAAAGTCACACAATTCCCATGAACTTGTAAACTAGCTGTTCATAGTTTTGGCATTACCTCTTTAGGAGCAATCTGAGCCATCTCTGGCTGTGGATACTGTAGTCATCACAGAGTGACTTCAGAAATGTGAGTCAGATCATGACACTGGCTTCCTGCTTGCTGAGTAATCAGTCTGCTAGCACGCCCAGGCCCATTCCTGCTTCCATGCATGTTCTATACAGGGGAGTTTCTTGCCTTTATTTTGTTTGTTTTGTTTTGGGTGTTTGTTTGGTTTTGGGGTCTTTTTGTGTGTGTGTTTGTTTGTTTTGTTATGTTATAATTGCTTATGGGTTGGTCTGTTGAGCAGTTGGCTTGGAGCAAAGCACACTGAAGTGTGCTGCGTTCTGAGATGGATTATTTAAATTTTTTTTTTGGCAACTATCGTTACAGGAAAAGGGTTTTAGCAGCCTCTGCTTTGTGCTCTGGTGCCTGGCTCTGTGCCAGAGTATCCACTCGCTCGGGCTTTACACAGACAGGCGGCACTGAAAGCTGAGGAGGGGTACAGGGGAAAGCACAGTGATCGGAGTCAGTAAATCAGGGAGATTCAGGGAGGTGCCATTCGAATTGACTCCCCGACAGTTGAACACAGTGCATCATGCATCTAGGCTGAGGCCGATGTTTTCATGGTTTGATTAGTTTAAGAAGAATACTTCTATTGTGTGTCTTCCATTATATTAAGTACTGTGTGAAGTTGTTACAGTTGGATAAGCTTGTATTGCCTTCCTGTATACAGTACTCTGCTCTGCCTATCCAGGATCCTACCGGTAAGCTGGTGGAATCCTCTTAAGTAAGGAGTTGTTAAATTAATAAAGCTGTTAATCACATAAAAAAAAAAAAAAAGAGAGAGAGAGAGAGAAGAGGAGGAAATCTTACATAGAAATGCCAAATCATAGCTTGAAGGTTTCTAGCTGGGATGGTCTTGCAGGACTGGGAAGATCGTGTCCTCTGTTGTTGAGCTGCTTTTCATATGGTGATTTTTATATATCCTCATTTACTTAGATACTCTCTGTGTCAGAGAGCCTTGCTCCTAATCAAATATAACACTGAGGTCGCACTGTGCTTCTTAAATGTTAATCCCAACAGAATGCCTTTATACTCAATAAAACCCTGTTGTTATTATCCTCCACACACCAGCAAATATTACAGTGAATTTCTGAAGCCCTTCTGCAGTGTTACCATCAGGGACAGTTCAGGACTGACATTCTCTGCTCAAACTGTGGGGCCATGCTTCCACTTGAAGTACAGTTTTAGTACTAAATAAAAGCTATTTTAAGTCTACTTAGATGTGACAGAATTGACTTAGGTCTTACCAAATCCAATGGCATTGAGATGGCTTGTCCAGCATTTCAGTGCTTCTGAAATTTTACTCTGCATCCGTTACTTATGAAGGTTGCACGGAAGAAAAGGCCCTGGAATGAAGCATGTTGAATAATTTGCATACAAAATAATTGAAAATTGACTTTTTCTGTGTGATTAGTGATGTGTGGCCATTATCCATTCCAATAATGACCTGATTTTGATTGCTCTTTACTTGCCAAGTAAACTGTAACAGTTTGCAGCTGCAGTGGGCACAAATGCACATGTGTCTGATTGTTCATGTGTTGGAACAAACAGGGTTCTTGTCAGACAGTTGGATGTCAGAGTGGTTTTAATCTTTGCTGGTTTTTGTCAGGGGGGAAGTGATTGCTGTGCCTCAGCCTTTCAGTGCAGGATGCCCTTCCTCAAGTGCTTATTTTGTTTTAAATCATAGTAGCATAGAATAGTTTGGGTTGGAAGGGATGTTTAAATAAAGGTTCTCTAGTCCAACCTCCTGCAATGAGCAGGAACATCTTCAAGTAGATTAGGTTGCTCAGAGTCCCATCCAGTCTGACCTTGGATGTTTCCATGAGCTTGTTCATGTCCGGAAGCAGGCAGGATGGTTCCTTCTTGGTCTGGAAAGATTCTTGTAAGTCAGATGTCCACCATATGCTGCTCAATGAAAGCAACTACAATAATAAAAAAAAAAAAACAACACAGACACGCAAAAAAAAAGCCACACCAAAAAAAAAACAACAAACCCACAGAAGAAAAGAAAATATCTTTATGGAGCATTGGAAGAGTGACACAAGTAAACTGCAGAGCAGAGCTGCAGTGCTGATTTGGGTGCAGGTCCAGGTCTGTACAAGGATGCGAGCGGTACGTGCAACCGAGAAACCTGCGGGCAATCTTCAGCCATAATCTGCCAGTGGTTTTGCTTTTCTCTTTGAAGTCAGTGGAGCTGAGTCCTCCTAATGTGACCTTTGTATCCTTCCTTGGATCTTCTTGTGCTGACTAGAGGCCAGCATGTCATTAACAAAGCAGCAGAAAGCAGAGCTGTCTTTTTTTTTGTTGTTGTTTTAAGACCCTTTCTGTTACAAACAGGCACGCACCGCTGGCGTGCCGCTGCCATCCCCTGGCAGGACTCGTGTGTCGTGCCCTGGCTTCAGCCGTGCTGCCTGCCTCGGGGTGTGCCAGGGCTCTCAGCGGGGCTCATTCTGTGCCCCCCAGCTGCTCCGAACTGCTGTGGTGCCCATCCAGATCAGCTCATCTGGGCTGGTGCTGATGAGCCTCAGCTCTTGTCCTGTGAACAGCTGGCAACAGCACCTAATGCCAGTGACTGATGGGTTTTAGCATGAAGGGCAGAGTATTTGGCCTGGTCTCCCCTGAATCCCTGCTCTTGGCCTTCTTTCAGAAAGAGGCACTCAGAGCAGATCCGTTTGACTGAGAAAATCTCTGGTTTAGATGATGAGCTATGTCAGAGGGATAAGGCTTTCGAGGAATGGGACTCCCAAGCCTAACTTTAGCACTTTGGCTCAGTCTGCCATGATGTGTATGAGATGCAGCAGGATTAGAAAGGTCAATCAATAGAAGCACTTTTCTGGCAGATATGGGGCTTCACAGTGACCCAGAGCTGCTGCCAGCTGTTGACTACTGGATGGCTCCAGGCCATTTGGTGTGTCTCGCTCCATTGCCACCTACAGCGAGGCTGACACATGCACTGGCAGCCTCTCAGCATTTTACAGGCAGCCATGAGCCAGCACCACATGTGCTCTTAGAGATTAGAGCCCCATCTATGCTGAGACTGTGAAGCCACATTATGAAGGTACCGGGTCTGAAGAGCGTGTCCCATGTCCCCTCAAGCACTGCTGACTGGAGCTGTCCCCCCACACAGGCACTGGAATGACAGCCCTGCCCCAGCTCCTCAGCTTCTTCTTCCAGACCTTGCATTTCCTGGCAGGAGGGCACTTGAGCACCTCTGATATTTGGCTAGCACTGGATCCAAATCAAAAGAGATCCAAATGCACCCACCACCAGACCAAGGGACCTGTGTTATCTCCTGCAATGGAGGTCGACCAAATAGCTTTGGAGGGCCCTTAGTGTACATTCAGGAGAGACATTTTTGCATCTTGGGAAGAGAGAGCGATGCTTCAGACCCTAGGCAGAAGCAATATCTTTAATCTCATGTTGTACTGGATTTTTAATCTCCCTTACATTGCTGTATCTCATTTGCACATATTTTCCTGTGTACGTGGAGATAGGGGCTTTATTCAAATATTAATCAGCCTGACTGATGGTGGAGATTTGTGCATCTGACAACTTGACACCAGTGCTGTGCGAGCCCGGTTGTTTGCAGGCTATTACAGAGCACCTCCTTGAAAGGAGTGTTTCACGGGACAAGTTTGGGGTTTTTAGATGTTAGCTTTCCAACTTTTATTTCCTTAAAGAAAAGGAGAAGGGACATGGTTCTTTGGCACATTAATAGCCTTATATGTTGCCATCTCAAATTTTGTTAGATGCTCGTTGAGGTTTTAAAATCCAATTTGTGTCAGATTGCCAAAAGCTGTTAAGATCGCCTTGGGGATGTGGTGGTGGTGGTGTCTTTTCTCTCCCTCTCCTTCCCTCTCACCCTCTCTCTCTTACATGATACGTTATCTACAGAGGTAAATTTATGAGCAGCCAAAACAGGGCTTGATTGATCATCGTGCAGGACTGGCGATAAATGGCACCTCGTGCTGTTGTTTGGGAGATGTGGGGTGTGCAGCTGCCTTTCTGTTTCCGCCGGTGTACAGATAATCTGCTTTCGGTTACAGAGAGAGGAAGGTGAAATTGGGGTTTGTTTCTTGTTTTTTGAGAGATACCACTTTTCTTTCTTTTTTTTTTTTTTTTTTTTTTTAACTCAAAGTATCAGTGAAAAGCTGCTCACTCCTGATGCTGAGACTGAGCTGGGTTCCAGCAAGGCCAGCACAGGGCAGTGGGCTGCGGACAGAATCCAGCCCCTGCCTGGGACCTGTACTGGGCAATGCAGAGCTGCCCCTGGAGGTCTTGCTTTCGTGGCAACCAGTGTGGAACTGGTGGGATGAGAGGGCATGCAGTTCCCAGAGTTTTTCACTTGTGAAGCACCCCTGTCTTTAGCCATCAGCTCTGCAACAGCCCTCCATATGGGAGGTGCAAAACATTCTTAAAATGATCTTTTTTGTTCCCATTTTTCCTTCCAGTCATTTCTTCGCAAAAGCTATCACCTCCTGGCTGTCAATTTAAGAGTTTGTTAAACCATTCCAGACATGTTTGTAGGATATCTGCTCCACATGTAATCTACACCACGCTCCCTGGACCCCTCCACTCTGTCACAGAAAAATAAGCTTAATAGAGTTAAAAGCTAAAATACAGTATCCACTGAACTATGAGAATTGACTGCATAAGCCTCCTGTGTAAACAGAAAGCACCAATTTGTACTGCTCTGCGGTTAAATACTGCAGATTAATTTTTTACAAATGTCAAATGTCTGTATTTAAATTTAATATATATGTTAAGCCTTCTCCCTCCTTCCTCAGCCTTTCGTTTGTAACAGGAATCTCTCCCATGGAGTCAGCTAGAATTACGCCTCCTGGAAAAAAAAAAAAAGGCCTAATTTCTGAACCCCATGCTAGGCATGGAAAATGTTGTTTCCCTAACCAGGATTTACCCCCTCTCCACCCCAGGACAGTGTGTGCCAGGTTTCGCAGAGCCTTCTGCCCCCTAGGGCTGTGCCCAGGTGGGGCAGACAGCTGCCAGTGTGCTGCCCTTGCGCTGCCTGCCTGTGCCGTGCCAGCGGGGCTTGGCGGCAGCACCGCTTCCCCCTGTCAGCTTTGTAGCTCTTTAGTTCTTCACGTTATTTTGGGAATGATGGGTGGAAAAAGGAAAACCTCTCCCCCGCCTCTCTTCAGTGTCTCCTCACATCCATGCATGTTTTAAAAACACAGTAAGTATGTTTTCTGGCCAAGATTCTGTTGCTTTTCTCTAGGCGCAGGGAATATTTGTTTGAAATGCTGGCACGCCTGTCAAGCGACGTGGGTTGCCTGACGATACTGGTCTCCAGTTATGTCTTGCTGGGGACTAGGTGTTCGGGGGGAACTGTGATGGCTACCCCATCTTCTTGACCTCTGCAGCATCCATGCTGCCACCCCTCATACACGTGCAGCCTCTCTATTGCCTGCTCCTGGGTTTGCTTGCGTAGGTAGTGCGTTGCTTCCAGAAAGAAATTACTCTTACGGGGAAAATAAGTCTCCTTGACTTTATAGGCAAATTAGTTTCAAGGTGTTCAAGGAGGATTTGCAGGGCAATAGGTTTGTGCATAACATTGGAGGCAAAATACGAACACTGGTACCTCAGGTTTTTTGGTTATATTATTTTATGTGTGTGTGCCACTCATTTCTTTTATTAACTTATTCCCTTACTTAAGTCAGGTAAGTAACAGTGAGAAATAAACCATCATGCAGCATCATACTTCATTAATAATGTCGAGAATGGTTCTGACAGGGCATCTTTTAACACACATTTATTTTTTGAAGACTATTGAACAGGATGCATCTTTAGGTTATTTGCTGTTGTCCTGTTTGCTGTTACCTTTTTGCTCATCTTTATATATTTGAATAATTCCCGTGTATCAATATGATTGGCACACACAAGTACTTATGTGTATAACTACCCGCAGATCAGGTAATGAGTGGGAATTAATGTTGAAATTCATATTGATGTAGTTCATGGAAAAGATGGCTAAACAGGAAGAACGCTTTCACAAAAGCCCTGAAATGTAAAAATGTCCCATATTGCAGCATCTGAATAACAGGACCGTACAAAAGAGGAATGACAGTGACATTGAACCCGGCAGTAAACACTTCACAGCTTTCCTTTGGCATCACAAGCCCTTTGAGCTCCGTTCTCCTAGTTTATGAGATGCTGCCTGGACTCTCTGGTGTATTTTACAGCCTTGTAATTCTCTTCCCCAGCATATATTCTCTGTATACATCGGTGTGGCATGACCCTGCTCCCTGGCCTGCTGAAGACAAATGCCCAACCAAACTCAAACCCATCATCCGTGCCCTGTCTGCTTAGCACTTACTCTTGGGAAGGGACCCCTTGTAATTTTTCTTGTTGGTTGTATTGCTGCAACTCAGGAGAGCTGAGCCTGTCCATAGAGGCAAGGGTGCTCTATCCTCGTGAATGAACAATCAAAATAAAAGGTAGCATCTCGCCAGCTCGTGTTATTTATCTTTATGTTTGTCCCTGGATATTAAAGAACAAATAAAAGTGCACTGGGCAGTGTGTGATGTGGACCAGCTGATGAGTCTTGCTTGGCTTTCTCCTGATGGTAGCCAGAGTGTCTTCAAAGCTTTTTTTCCTCTTTATCAAGTGCCACACACAAGCATCAGGCAGCGTGCGGGAGCGGGAATGGGGGCAGCAGTCTCATCAGCGGGTAGCGAGGGCAGCCTCCAGCTCAGCTCCCTGGCTGGCACAGCTGGAGGTGTCCGCCCTCGCACAGCAGAAGATTGCCCAGGGAGATGTCGGTACCAGTTGCGGCTGAGCATATGCTGGTTCTGGTTAGCTACCAGTTACACCTTGGCTGCTCATCTCCAAACATGAGTGTACAGCAGCAGCTTTGTGCCCCATCGACTTTTATGGCAGTAGGATCACAAATGGGGGCATGCAATTTTTAGTAGGTCATGAGAGGTGGTTATTGTACTGTTGCTGAGTTATAACATCTTCATACAAGATATGCTTGTGGCAGTGGAGATTCAATTTAGGGGTGACTGATTTACGAGATTGTGCCAGTGATGTATGCAGCAATCTATGCACAGGCTGCTCAGAATGGATGCACGGGGAGTACTTCTCTGGGTATAAATGCGCCATATATTACAAATATGTAATGCTTATATAGACCGGTTTATGCCTTCCAGCACTATGTGGAAAGAGTAGAGAATGGAGAGTTACCTCTCTCCACTCAAACATGGAGCATATTACTGGAGGGGGCAATATCTCGCGGATCAGAAGGGGCTTCTTAAGTGCATCTATTATACATAAATCTTCTATTTGTGCGCAAAGATATATATGTAAATGAGTACCAGGAGATTGGGTTTTGTATTCTGTGTATGTAAATGCCTACTCATGCACTTAAAAGTATAGTGTTAGCTGTAGGTTGCAAGTATAGCAAAACCATATGGCTTAAAAAATAACTCCCAACTCTGTGCTGTGAAATGGATGAGAAATGCAGTGTAATGTGTGGAGCTCCAGTCACAACTTTTACCTCTGGGATTTTGACACATCCATTAACAAGGAGACCTTGGTAGCACAGTTGTTTTCAATCACTGTGAGTCTTGTGGAAAATTCAGGAGAAAAAAAATGCATGAACAACTGGTAATACTGTTTAAGTGATAGTACCGAAGCTCATTGATCTCATTTGAAATATATATGCCCACATAAATAACATATGTATGAGTAAATGTTCATATGGTACCTTCCATTCTAAAGTGCTGCTTGTGTAACAGCATAAAGGCCCTTAAAATTTGTGAAAAGCTAAGCTTGTACACAAACATGTTTTATTTCTTCTGCTCATTAGTAAAATGGCACAATCTCTAAGAAACAGATTATCTGCTTAGCAAGGTACAGAAAGGCATCATTCAACTTAGGAAAGCCAAGCAGAGTATAATGCAGTATCCAGCTTAATTGATGACTTGAAAAGTGGGTAGGCATTACCAGGAGTGAGGCTGGAGGTGACTGGGGACAGTGATTTGATTTTTAGATGGAAAAAGATTTTATTGACTGCAAGATTATCTGGAAACCCAAGTGTACATAATGGTATATGCATAAGGAATACTCAATAATAGATATGCAAAAATAATAAAGAGATTGAAATAAGTAAGGTAGAGATAAGTCTCAGCAGCAAAATCCAGATGTGGATTTCTTAACAGATATTTTTTAAATGAAAGAGTTTGGGAAATGTTTTCCCTTTTTCCTTCCAGCTGGCTCTTGCTTGGGCCCCTCTCTAATATAAGCCATATAAGAGAAATGCCAGTCATAATCTAATATTGCATTTGGTGCATATGAAGTATTCAGAAACAATGGGAAATGAGAAAAAAGACTGCAGGATAACTAGTCTCCAGTACTGGTCTGTTTTTCACGGGTTTGTCCATTCGAGGAAAGAGGATATATAACTTTTTTCATATTTTCCACAGTTGTTCACTTGCAGCTTTGTTTTTAGCCTGGTTTTTGAGTCTCTAGTTTTTTTTCTTTCTTGAGATTTGCAATATGAGTCTGATACCCACCATCATCACCAATAACCTGAAACAAATGACTTTCATAAACCGGAGGAGTTAAACCTCTGACTGTCCATAGCCTCCACTGCCATTAATGGCCTTTTTGTTCATGCCTGCAGATGCCAGCCTTAAAAAACCCCTGTGCCTAGACATGACTCAGAGGATAGATGTTCAAGCATGAATGACAAATTGGTTTATCGCAAATATATGAAAAAGAAATGAGGTGCGACGATCTCCAAGCTAGATAGGCTTCTGAAAAGCCAGTGTGACCTTGTGCAACGTGTGTGCCGAGTCGCTAAATTTAACTGGGCGCAGTCTTGTTAAGAAAGTGCTAATGCTTCTTCTCCGGGAGTAAAATGGGCTTTTTGGTTCCCTGGGCACCTGACCTCTTTTGGTGCAAATATTGAATAGCTCGCACATTCTGATCCACTTCTATTTACAGCCCTTCCAGCTGAGCCCAGCCAGGGGCAGGGAAGGGAGGAGGCAAAGCACAAACCACATTGGAGAAAGGAGGAAGAGAGGGAAGCACATCTTCTCTTCACTGCTTTATACAGCAGATCTTCTAGAAGTAGAGGAAAGCTTTTTGACCCAGAGTGTTTTACCAGCAGAGCCTTCAAGGCCGTTCTGTTAATTTGCTGGAAATGGGATCTGCGCTAAGGCCAAGGGGGAGATGGGGAGGTGTAGGAGAGAGCTCATGGCCTTGCCTTTCGCCATTCCTTCTTCTTGGTGTCTCAGCTGTTGTGGTGCCCAGCAGGAATGGGCCATCCCCAGCACACAGCTTTATTTCCAGAGCCACAGGGGCTGTCTTGGGTGGGCTGACACATGTAGCTTCAGATGTTTTCCTGGCTGTTCACCACTAGGCCACCCAGGTGTCCTCCGCATCAGTCACACAGCCGTGCTGGGCTGGCTAATTCCAGCCATCTCAGTGGTATGACCAGCAGCCATACTAGCAGCATGCAACAGCGGGCTCTCCAGTTCAGGGACTTTTCCTGTTCCCCTGGTGTACAACGTGGCCTCGCTTGGGCCTTCTCTAGAAACTCAATTGCCCTACATATTTCTGGAGACGTGTCACCTCTGCTCTGTCAGCTGTGGCCACGCAAACTGTTGACAGCACTGGAAAGATGACTTCATGCATCTTGCAGCCTGTGCTCCATCTCTGATTTCCAGGCTGGGCAGTGTTTGGGGTTTTTCTAATTTTTTTTTTTTTTCCAGTGTGAGGATATATCCTGGCTTATGCTCCATTTATGATTCACTATAATCACCAGGTCCTTTTTCTGAAAGGCTGTAATCTAATTAGTCACTCCCCACCCCGCCTGGAGTGCATTAATAACAACAGGAACAGTTCATTTCAGAAAATCCTTTGTAAACTATGTGTGTGTCGCATATGCATGGCATAGTAAAAACCTTACAGAATACTTCTTAGTCATAAATCTCAAAAGAGATGTACAAAGGAGATGGATACTCCTGCTTCCATTTTATGGGTGTGAAGCTAGCCCATGGAGAAGACAACCGACGGGCTTTTCACCATCCTAAAGGGAGACAGAAAGGCAGAGCTGGAAAAGAGATGAGCATTCTGGAGCTCTGTCCCTGTCCTGTGCTAAGCCTGCCTACGTGAAATGTGTGCTGTGCTCCGCTTATCTCTCATCTGACCCACTTCTTTTCATTATTTCCCCATTAATTTGTGTCTCTCAAGCACTTCAGTCCTGAGAGATGGGGGTTCTCATCTCTGTGGCCATACATGTATCAGAAAGATAAGTGTTAAGTCCCAATATTCACGTCGTCTTCTCACTACAATTTTTGCTTTGGAGAACCAGCTCTTTTGAGAGGTCTTTGTCACAGTAGCTCATGAAGGGTGCAAATCAGCAAAATAGGAAGATGTCTGGTTTGCAACTAGTCTACTGGCTAGAGGTGTTTGCTTCTTGAACACTCTGCTTTGTGTACAAATTGTCATGCATCAAATTACCTCTGTGTATTTTTGTGCTCTTTTTCTATGCCTTCAAGGTACGACAGTAACAATTACTCTGTTTTTATAAACCTGCTGGACAGCACTGCAGCCACTTGGTCAGATCTCCAATGTACTCAACTTGTTGAGGCTTGTGGTGATAATTATTTTTTCTCTGAAGCGTATGATATAACCCATGAGGCCAACGTGAGGTTGCCATGAGCCATGCAACACAGCAATTGCTGGCAAATGCTGATTACCTTTGTGCTCAGATGATTTGAGAGGATGTTCCATGAAGGTGTAAATAGATAATTTTCTTTTAGCTTCTGTTAGCAGTACAACCGAAGGGATTCCCACTCATTTAGCATTATTCCAGTTCACTTTGCAGCAGCCTTGCCAGCCAAGAAGTCCCCCTGTGAGCTTCTGGTCAAGAGTGGCTTCCAAAGTACCACTAGAAAAGCAGCCAGACAGCCTGGGGAAAATTAGTCCTTTTTCTTGTCCATGTTCTCTGCTAGTAGCTTGCCTTAGCATTTACACTGCCTGGTCACAGTTCAAAGAAACAGAAATGTGTAATTTGCCTCATTTCTTTTATGCTCATTCACTGAAAATCAAAAGTACTAGTTCTCTTCAAACTGATGGGGGATTCTTTTCACTTAATAATCTCCCACTCCTTTTTCTTCAAGTTACAGCCAGACTGCTGGGTACTGCAAGGAAGAAGGGTAGCAGCCCTGTTGTAAAGGTTAGAGGAGTTCTGAGAATGAGATGGAAGTCTCTTAAGGAGATTTCTGTTTTCTCTCTAAGAACAGTTACACTCGTTCCTAAATGGATTATCTTCTTTAGCAGGATGGCCCTACTGGGCATGAGGGAACATTTTCCTTTCTTATAGGGATTTAAGGGACCTTTTTAATTGCCAGTGTAGCAGCAAACTATTTTTTATATTAAGTATGGGAAAAGCTGGGAAACTGACAAGTTAATGTGGGTCGTTAGGGACGCATTGTAAGCTTTCTTTCCAGAGATTAGAGAAAATTTTTCTTTTGGTTTTGCCCTCCTCATTTTGCTGCTGTATGGATTGCCTCCACCTGGATACAGGCCACCTGGCCAAGCGGTGTGGTGGCCATGGATGCGGCAGCCTTCTCACCCAAAAGGGCTGCCGCTGCTGGAGCCAATCTCATGCTGCAGGATGGAACTGGGCTCCCCCTGATTCCTGTCTCTGTGTGCTAGGTGGGGTATATAGGGGCAGAGCATTGGCAAAGAGGTGACCCAGACTGGGCAGGTATGAGACTGCAACTACATAATTATTGCGATCCTTCAGCCAAGTTTTGCTCTGTGTCAAGGTCCAGCTGGAGAAAACTCAGTACGTCAACTAACTGCTGTTACTTAGTCCCAGTAGTTCCCCATCAGGTATTTTAATTAAGCAAATTTGAGTTGCAGTGTAGCATAAACGCAGGCTTCACACCAACTCTCGTCATCTTGGCTGGGCTTGTACCATTCACCAAGGGCCAGCACACTGCCACGTTGGAAGTTTTAGGCTCACACGGGACAAATGCTGCATTGAAATTGAGATAAATATCTTTCTGCTGCCTCATAAACAGGAAGAAAATGCAGAAGGACCAAGGTTGCAATTGTGCATACTCACATCTGAGCAGGAGCTGGGTCTGGAAGGAAAGCTGGAGTGTTGTGGCAGGGATGAAAGTAAGGGTGCCTACTGGAGAGCCCCTCTTGGGCCTGGAGCTGTGGCAGTACCTCGGAATCGTAGCCACACTTTGCCCTGTGCTGGGCACTTCTCACTGTCCCTCCCCTTGCTTAGCTTGGGAGCTGCCACCGTGGGCAGCCTGGTGGTGGCCAGAACAAACCTGATGGGAGAGAGCCAACCGACCTAGAGGGCTGATAAAAATCACCTTGTTTCTTACAGCAAATGCCCTAACGAGGCTAATTCTTCATGTGTTTATTACGAAAGAATTCACTTCAGCCATGTTTTAATTTTCCTGCTCAGCTTTCAGCTTTAAAGCCGGTCTTCCTCGCTTTAATTACTTGTGCATTGGTGCCATTTCCTCCGAGCCAGTTGCTAGGCGAGGGCAGGCATTCCCCGGCTGCAGCCGCCCCAGAGGCCCTCGGAGCAGCGGCCAACACAGCCATGTGGGGTGGCCTCCCTGGGCCGGGGGTGGCTGCTGGGACCCCCTGGCATGCAAATGCACCCGGGTTCACCACCAGCAGTGGGGGAAGCACTTGTGGTGTGGGATTTACCGGTCCCATTACCACTTCAGTGACAGGGAAATGAAGCTTTTCCATTATAAATTCACAGTAAATCAGGGGGTGGGGGATGACAGCCTCGTTAGCATGGGCAAAGTTACTGTAATTTATGTATAAATAACTCCTTTGTGTCAGGATAATTCAGCTACCTTGAAATGCCTTCTCACAGTCTATAAAGATACCTGTGATTTATGCACTGTAGTTCATGGCATCTTTCTAATTATTTATAGACATTTTAATGGAGTTTTTGGGCATTCATGCTTGCTGGTCAGGCCTTAGTGAAAACCCCCCTCTGCAGGTGGTCCTAGGGGACAAGGGGCAGACTGACTCCTTCCTTCTCTGCTTCCCAGGCTGGGCTGAGACCGTGGAGCTGGTGTGTCCTCTGCCACTGGCCACAAACCACCTGATGAGCAGAAGCACCAGGCAAAGCACACGATACCTCCCCTCAGTGATGGGCCCTGTCTTTGGTTTCCATTGGTTCTCAGAACCTTCTTTGGGGAAAAAATTTGCTTACAAACTCGGCCTTACAAATGTGGGACTGTTTCTGTTCTCCCTTTGGACATGCTGTTTGCTTGCTGAGGAGCTGTACAGCTGTCAGGTTTAATTTTGCATCTACATGAACTTGTTTAGAATTGCCTGCCTCCTGGTGGCTAACGCCAAATATCTGAAGGCATTATTTCTTTTCTTATTGTGTGAGAGGAAGTATTTTTTAAGGAAGGACTTAAAAGTCCTTGGCATTACTGGCACTACAAATGCCATCCTCCTTCTCTGTCAGATCATTTTGGCATCCTCAGTGGTTTTCTAGCACATTGACACACTACGGGTGTGTGCAGTAGCATCAGTATTTTTTGTGCTAGCATAGTCTTTAACCAGGTGAAACACTCCATCCAGGTCTTGCATGAAACATGAGCTGTTGATGTGGACCCCTCTGGCCAGGAAGCCTACCCTGCTGCCCCAGGTGGGTGTGCACCCAGCTCTAATGTTTCTTCCAGATACTTTGTAGGGAAATAAGAGTTTCCTTGGTTTTGGATAGACCAGGCATGATGCAGGCTGGAAGGTGATGGCTGAAGGGTCACAGTTCCTCTCTGCATTAAAGGTCTGCCTCCCTGTCATGCCAGTTTTTTCCTGGCGCCCTGCACAAGGCCCACTGGAATGACAGACTCCAAAAGCCAGAGCAGGAGTCCCTCTACCTTACAGTAGCTCCTGCTGTGGTTGATGATTCTACCTTTGTTGTCAAAGTTTCCATTCCACAGAAAAGCCAAGTAAAAAAACCAGCTTTTGAGTCATTGAGCTTCCAGTTCCCGAGTGTTCCTCTAGAAATTCCCTGCATGTTGCAAACAGCATCTGAATTGCATCATGGCCCAGTAAGCTGTGGGCAGGCTCGTCCACCTGTTTTAAAGACAGGAAAAAAAGAAGTGGCTCAGGTACCGCATGTGGACACTGAGAATATAAAGAAAGGAATCCAGACTTAGGGTCTGTACACCCTAAAAAGAATAACTCCAGAAGAGCTGAGACAGGAGCCTGTACTGGTCTAGTGCCTTTGTCTTGATGGACAAAAGGTGTATTTTTTGTTTTCATTAAGCTTGCTATGATTGAACTAACAAGACTGAAAACACTCCCTTCGTCGCTACTGAGACACGCTCCCGTCTGCGACTGCCCTCACGGCGTTGGAGCCTGTTGAGGACCACTGGCAGTGTCCTCCAGTGCTCTGTCTGAGACTGAGCTTCAGGGCATGCTCTGCAGTACCTGACAGAGGAGGTGTGACATTTTGATAGAGTCGTACCATGCAAGCAGTACTTGGGCTTTTTCAATTAACATCTGCCCAGCTCAGGGCACAGTGGGAGGAAGGAAAAAGAAAAAGCTGATGCTAAACTGCAGGCAGGCCAGGCTGGAGGTGAAGTGCCCTACCAGTCTCCTTGAGGCAAAAACAAGGCCTTAGATATTGAACAATTTTGGAAACTTGACCCTTGGCTTAGTATACTTGGGGGGGCTGGGTGGAGGGGAGCGAAACCCAGGCCTTGAAGATACAGTGGTAGAGCAGGACCTTTTGGTGATTGTTCTGTGGTGGTAGCTGCAAGGAGAAAGAAGCATTGGAGGGACTGGCAGATGCTCCAGCAGGTTTTTACTTGCTATCCGGGCAAGCATGCTGTTCAATCCTAGTTTCAGAGTACTCCAGCATACCTTGAGAACTGTGTTCAGGGGAGGAGGAACTTCAGGATACGAGTCTAAGTATTTTGTGGTGTCCTTTTCACGGCAGAGTAGTAGTATTACACTCCACTGCTGTAGCTACAAAGATTTTTCAGTAGGGAATTTTTGCCTGAAGTACAGAGCTTGATAAAAATAATGATTCATCTGCTGTTCTCACGCCTAAAAACAATTGTTCACCAAATAGTTTAATGTCTGAGGCTTTAAAAAAATGGAATAACTGAGACACTTTATAGGTTTTTTTAACTTTAGCCTCAGAGACAGCAAGCAGGGAGTCTGACTTGAAGAGAAAAACACATGTGCGCTAAGGGACTTGTGGAGTTTGGGTTTTTTTTCCAAGCCATGCTTGGCTTTCACAGGCTCCAGCCCCATGCTTCCCTGGCCATGCTTCCCAGGTGCACATGTACTGCAAGGCTCTGGGGGAGCAAAGGTTGCAGTGTCCTTCAGAAAACCCAGCTTTCTGAAGGCTTGAAATAAAAGATTTTGCAACTGAGCTGCAGTGTTTTTAAGAGGAATTCTTTGGGGATGGAAACAAATATCTCATCATAGCATTTCACAGGATTAAGCGCAAGGCAGTGCTGCAGCAAGGGACACTTTGGTTGTTTTTTTTTTTAAATAATCACAAGGGGGATTTCTTTTTCTTTCTTTCTCCTAGCGAGTAGAGAACTGACTTCTGAACCAAATGCATTCCTTTTAGAAATTGGAACTGTTGTTAAACTGTGATTTGACCCACTGATGAATTAGTGAAGTGCTGAAGCACCACAAGTTTTAAATAACTCGCCCAGTCCCAAAGGAAATTCAGAGCAGACCCAAGACCAGAGCCCATGTCTGGCACTGTTTGAGCCAGGCTTCCCCAGAGACTGATTAGGGCGTGAAGTGCCTGGCAATTCCTCATCACCTGGGAGAAGTTGTAGCTGATGTGAGCCTTCCTGCAAGGAATTTGAATATTTTGGTTAATCACTTTTTTTCCCCATAGCCCACTTTTTCTTCCTCAATTCCTTTTTTTAAAATTGTTTGGATTTCCAGTGAGCTAAAAAGGTGCAGGATGCACGTGCCTCGATGCTTCTGTAGCTCTCACTGTGCCTTCTCTGAAAATGATAGAGCAAATTTCAAAACGTGGTGCCAAGAAGATCATTTGCAAAGGAATGAATTTGCTCTAAGCTGTAATGCTGCCGTCGGTAAACAGACACGCTCTTAGGGCTTTAAAATACTCCAAGGGTCTTGCACAGCTCCAGAGATGGAGGGGAAAAATGAATTTAAAATTGCAAGCTCACTGCCACACTGGGGGAAGGCTCATGCAGCAAGACATTGTTTAAGGCCTCTGTTTTAAGCACGCTCCTGAAAATGTGCTCTAGGAAGCAGGGATTTGTGTCTAAATGGGAATCCAGACATACAAAACACTTCATTTATTCATGTAAATGTCTGCATATAAATGCAAATGTGGTACCTATGGCTATTGCCTCGTATTGGGCTACCGTATAGCATGTAAAAGACATACCGATGGCTTTTCTGCAAATTTTTGGAAAGTACTTGGAACAGTCATGGGTTCTGATGTATAAAGTTACCTTTTAAAGACATTTAAAAAATAGATACTTGGTTTGCATCCTGATGGCTCAGCTTCTTCACAACTTTGAAAACAGTTGCAATTTAAAAGAAATCTGAATCTAGAGATCGGCTTTATTTCTAATTCTGCTGCTTGTTAACTTCACTCTAGGCTATATTTCCTGGATATTTCCAACATCAGTTTATGCATTTATTTACTTAATTCAGGGTTTTGTAATTTTTTCAAAAGCATGTTTTGATCTTCAGGCAGATGTAATGCAGCTGAATCCAAAGCACAGTATTTAAAAGAGGACTGCTGAGGAGCGAAGCCTCCTTGCCTGACAGAAAGGGCAGTAGGCAGCACTGTTGAACTTACCAAGGAGTCAACTTTAAATTGGTGGTTACTTTTAATTTTTAAACTTGCCTTAATTTGATGTCATGTGTTACCATGGTGCAAGCATCATTTGATATTCTCCTGTTAGGAATTGCAAATAAGGATGTTTCATCTGACACTGAAATGAAATACTGGACGATTTAGAAAGATGTGGGTATTGTCGGTGAGTTGGGCGTAATCTGTGCCAGCGCGAATGCCACACTGCTATTCTTTAATCAGTTTTTAAGAGGAAGAGTTGAAATGCCGTGCTGCCTGCTCTGCCATTCATCCCGCACTGCTTTTGACAAGAACAAGGAGGTTTATCTCTGGGTAAGGCCAGACACTGTCTGAGCTGTCTTCCCAGGAGAACAAGAAATGAAAAATGAGAAGTAGTGAAAAAAAAGAGGAAATTCTGGCACATGAGCATGTGGATGGGGACAGACACACACCTCCCCACAGCTTGTCCTGGGAGAAGCAGCCCTCCTTATCTGCAGCATATCACAGAGAAAAGGACACGTCGTGATGTCTTTGCAGACACTGTATGTTCTTTCTCTTTGCAGTCACGTCTGGAGATGTTCAGCTGACTTACTGGGATTTGGAGATGATGTAGAGGGGTTGAGTTTTCAGTGCTAGGAGTCTGTTTTGCAATAAGGGGGAGAGGGGGTAGGATGGAAATGGATGGATGGGACAATAAAATCAAGTTTGGTGACTCCTGGTCTTGTATATTTCAAGATGGGCCTGCCCCACGAGGTTCATTTAATCTTCAAATTGAGACCCTGTGCTCTGGTGTGTCAGATGTATTAGGGTTATATTTAAATAGACAAATCTGTAATATCAACTTTCACTCTATTTTCTTCTCCTTTTGCTTGCTTTCCTGATGATTTTCCCTGCCTGCCTTTCCTGGCGCTCTCTCCCTCCCCAACTATTTAAAAAAACAGCCTGGCTAAAACTGATGGAGTTTGTTGCTGCTGGCTCAGATTTCAGGAGCCTTCTCAGACAACCAAAGCCAGCAGTGCACTGGGATTGCCTTTTATCCAGCCTGAGAAACTGCTGTTGATCAAACTTGCCATGTCTTGGTTGAAGAAGCTTTCTCCACGACAGTCTTGTCGCAGGGTGCCTGCTGCCTTCCTCAACTCTCCGCTTAGCCAAGCCAAACTGCATGGAGATGCCCTAATGAGGTACAATTCAGGATGCTTTGTGCTCTAATTAATAAAAAATTAACCTCTGGTTGCTGACTGTTTCCAGCACTCCCAGCAGCACTTGTTTACAGGGAGGCAGCTATTATTGTCTGTCTCATTGTTTTGGACAGGCACAACGAAGAGACAAGGGAAGCACCCTTTGCCAAGATGTTTTCAAGAGATTTTTTGAAAAGCATCATATGTCCACACATATAAGCTTTAAATCATCCTGAGATTAAGTGTACCAACCCTCATCTTTCATACTGGTTTTCGGGAAGGATTTTTCCCCCTCTGTTTTGCTTTCTGTCATCACAGTGAGCTTGCAGGGAAGAGTTTGCCTGCATCACAAGTTGTCCAAATGTATATATATATTTGTTTTTCTCACAGGAGAATACAATATGACTAGTTGGCTTTGGGAGAAGAGCCATTCTAGCCCTGCACATACTCACTGAAGTAGGTGAACCCATCATTGAGTCAGTATGGGGAGAGGTTTGGATTCCACCAGCTGGTTCCTGACCAGCTACTGACTCCCTGACCTTGAAGGAGTTACTAAACCTGCCAACTTTATTTTCTCCAGCTATGAATCAACCATTACTTATATAACAGGGATGGAATTTTTGTTTTGAATTGATTGCAGAGGTTTAGGATCTTACTCCTCAGCTCCATGCAGCACTGCAGACTAGAGCAGTTACATTGGTTGTTACATTGGTTGTGTTCAACCTTTACATTTCTCCTGTTCTACAGTTATGAATGTTAATGGAGATGATTATTCCTGAAATTATTATGTTTTCAGGCTTTTACGGGATGCTGAGAACCTTATTTTTGTTTTTTATGCAGAGGCAAGGTGATTTTAATACAGGAGAGACTATATTCCAGGAGGGTCATGTGTGTAAGCTGTTTTGGTGGGAAGAGCTGGTCTGTGGTAGTCAGCGTTTGGCACCAAACATCATCTTGGTATGATTTTGAATTGCCTCCACAATGCATAATCATAAGCCTGGAGCAAGGATACAGCACTGTTCCACGAGTGCTGCTTTTTCACTCACTTGTCTTTGTATGTGCTCACCAGATGAGCAACTTTTACGAAAATACCACTTCTGTCCTTCCTGAATTTCCTCTCTATTTTCCACTGATAAAGGTTTTATTTGATGAATAGCAGCATAAACCTGAGCTGGTCAGACTTGATTTCTGTGGCATGCTGGCTCTTCAAAGAAGGAGTAGGAAGGGAGAGGGAAGTTCAAATTTATCATCTTGAGATGTCAGACCACCATGGAAAGAAGCAGATTTTATTGCCCAGAATAGTCCTGCCAGAATTCAGCAAGACAATGTATTAAATAGCTGATAGCAGCACAACTACACGGTCGATCTTAAATACCTTTGGCCCTTGTTAGTGCCTGAGCAGTAGAAGTGCTCAGGAGGTAGTTGTTGTAAGTTCATAGGCAGCCTATCTAAAAGGTGATGCTGCAGTCATATGGTCCTGGGGCTGTGGAAGTAGCTGCAGCAGTCATACTCCACCATTATCAGGCACAACACATTTCATCATCTGCCACAGTAATGCTCTCCCTTTCCATTGCTTTCAACAGTTACACAGTTCTACCATTACCGGAGGTCAGTGTTGGTTCCTTGCTGAAGATGCAGGTAGAGTTTCACATGGGACTGGAAAGAGCAGCATGCCATTCACAAGTAGGAAAGTCTGGGAGCTTTTATTGGGAGTCAGGGGGATGATATTCTTGTTCTTTAATTATTTGATTCTTTTCTGCCTTGAGAGGAAAGGAAAAAGCCTTTATGGAATATTCATCAAGGTAAATCAAATTTGGCTAAAAATTAGTGTTTGGGGAATATTTTCTTAGAGCTAAAGGGAGCTGTCTGATGAGAGTGCTGTGCCCTATTTTTGCTTGATATATACATACACACATGCATGTGCATAGAAACAAATGTACTAGCTTGGTCTTTTTGTTTATTACTGTTGGTTTTGGCACTGAAGTGATTCAGTTCTTAAAGTGACGCAGGAGAATATCTTCAATGCATTCAGAAATCAGAGGAAAAGAATAAAACCATCTCAGCTGCTAGTGATCTAGCACATTGATTTTTTACACTTCATGAAATAGTTTCTAGCCAAAAAAATAAAGGTTAGGAGGCAATCTGCTAGAGAGCAGCTCAGTGGAGAAGGACCTTGGAGTCCTGGTGGACTAAAGGTTATCCTTGGGACAGCAGTGTGCCCTTGGGGCCAAGAAAACCAATGGTCTCCTGGGGGTGCATTAAGAAGAGTGTGGCCAGCAGATTGAGGGAGGTCCTCCTCCCCCTCTACTCTGCCCTAGTAAGACCTCAACTGGAGTATTGCATTCAGTTCTGGGCTCCCCAGTTCAAGAGGGACAGAGATCTGCTTGAGAGAGTCCAAGGGAGGGCTATGAGGATGATTAAGGGACTGGAACACGTGTCTTATAAGGAAAGGCTGAGAGACCTGGGGCTTTTCAGTCGGAGAAGAGAAGACTGAGAGGCGGTCTAATTAATGTGTATAAATATATGAGGGTTTGGTGTCAAGAAGAAAGGAGCAACCTCTTTTCACTTGTGCCCTGCAATAGGACAAGGGGCAAGGAAGTTACTTGAGTAGAGTACGGGAAGTTCCACCTCAACATGAGGAGGAACTTCGTTACTGTAAGCGTTACAGAGCACTGGAACAGGATCCCTGGAGAGGTTGTGGAGCCTCCTTCTCTGGAGACTTTGAAGAACCATCTGGATGCCTTCATGTGTAACCTGCCCTAGATTCTATGGTCCTGCTCTGGCAGGGGGTTTGGATTCAATGATCTCCTGAGGTCCCTTCCAACCCCTACCATTCTGCGATCATATGATAAAATGTAGCGATTTAAAATGAAGCAGCCCTTTTTTTTGTGGGGCCTCTGCAAGTGTGATTGTAATCTCCCCAAATTACCTATTTCAAGTTTAAATGTTTAATGAGTAACTGCCTACAAGTTGCAAAAGTTAATCAAAATGAGAATGCTTTTAAGTCATGTCTTTTATCTTCTTATTTTCAATAATAGATAATTATTGACATTTCTTTCTGGGAAGCAGATTAGTCCCAAAACAGACAGTAGTAATACAGTCAAACTTTTCAGTCTGTCTTTTGACTTGAATATGGTGGTCCTCCTTTTGGATGAAGCAAAGTCTCGGGTCTTTTGATGGCAACAGCAATGCTTGCTCCCTGTGATTGAAAATAGGCCATTCCAGTGTTTAGTCCTTTGTGTTTTGAGGCATATTCAGGCTTTGAGGTCTCTGCTGAGAATTACCAGCAAGGGAAACAATAACCAAGGTTATAATTTCTGTGGTGCCGAAATATTAGCTCTCTGGCAACTGGACTAAACATACCAGACTCATTTCTCATAGGACACCGGAAAAGGTTCAGCACAGACTGTAACTCAGACAAATTGTTGATACTTCAGAACACAGACCAGGAAGGATTAATTTGCCCAATAACTCTCTTCATGTGGTCAGGAATTTTGAGTTGCAATAACCCATTTGGCAAATGACTTTGCTAATGTCTGCAAAATCCAACTTCACTCGCTGAACTCGAGAGTGTATTTTTATTTGTTGATGGGTGCTGCTATAGGTATAAATTCACCCTCTGTCTGAAATGAGAACATAACCCGCTTCTCAGATGTGTGCACTGAAGGAGAGAGGAGCAGAGCCGTTAATGCATTAAATTTATGGCTGTTGGTTTATCAGGCTTCACAGGGTTTGCTTCTAGTTCAAAGTGCAGATTCTTGAAACAGCAGAGAAGGCTGCTGAGCATTACTAGAATTGGTTTAGTTTTGGTATTTTTGTGTTGAAACTGTCTTTTATATAATTTGGGAACCCTTTTCCCTGCAATCTTGGGAATTTATTGCGTGTATGTCCCTGTTGTGTAACGTGCACACGTTTCTAATGTACAAGTGCCATCTCACATGTATGAAATATATTTTTACTGGTTGAGACCTACATAAACACAGGAAAGGTGTTTGGTGTGTGCTGACGTATATATACATGCATATAAAGGTCCCAAGTCAAGAGATGTAGCTAAGCATGCAGTTCAGTCTGTGAGCATCTCATTTAAGTTACATTCTGAAATAATTTTTATGCTGTTTTTAATCTTGGAGCCATTGCTTTATAAACAGTAAACCAGCGTCTTTGTGGATTTTCTATCTTTGTCAGATTCAGGACTAACAAATCCTATTTCAGAAAGTGCTTTTTGCTGCATTTCTAAATGTGAGCATAGCTTCTGAAGTTGTTCTTTGTGAAAAGCACTTTTGGACAATCTCAGGAAATGTAAATTTAATCTTGATAAGTGCTTTCCCTGAATGCAACCTTTCCTCTGTAGTGGGAGAGTGCATATTACATCAGCATAAATGCATTCAGGTAGCAATATGGGCAGGCAAGTAACCTTTTCTTCAGAAGGTGTTTTAGGATCATTTGGAAGACCCTGTTACCCATCATAAAGTTTTGTGTAGATGAGGGAAAATGTAATAGTGTTTTAGGGTTTTGATGTTGTTTTTTTTTCCTGTGTAATAAAGCAAATCGGGACTTTCCCTAGAAGTCATTTCTCACGCTGTCTTCTGACCTGATGGCTGTCATTATCTTAGGTCTAGAAAGAGTGCTATTCATTCATTTTTCTGCCCTGCAGTACAACCAGAGCTAGCAGGTAATGCAGAGCTTTCTATTGTAAATAAATAGTGAGGTGAAATGGGAAAATTGGAGTCTTTTATTTTTTACTCGTTGCTTCTTTTCAATTTATAAATGAAAATCCAAGTTTTTCAACAGAATTTTCAATAAGCTTCACATCCTCCCTTATCAGAAGAGTCACAGGGAAAAATACAGTCAGATTGTTTAAAAAGAAACAGTAATTTATTCAGAGATGTTGTTGTGCGTAGGTAGTGTAAGTGTGAGTGAACTATCTGGCTTGTAAATCCTGAGACAGTGGGGGTGTTGGGGCTTGAAAACGATCCCAAATTTGTATTTTCTTCAGGCACTCGGCATGCCAACATCATTCTTGTTTCTACAAATACAATTGAAAGGGAAGATTTCTCAGAGCACCTATGCTGTTTTAATGAGGGTATCATGAGTCAATCCTGCTGCTTTCAGGCAGCCAAAGCACAGCACCATGAGAAACCCAGAACAGGGGTCTGGGCATCCCAAACATCCAAGCTGCATCCAAGGCATCTGCCCAGGCCTGGTAGATATGGTTTGGGACACGATGGACATTCAGCACTCTTTTGAAGCATCAGCTGGAGGCTAGGCAGAAGACTCTGGGACCCCCAAAAAGCTAGCAGACATCTTTATTTGGGCATTGCTGTCCTGGCATTCGTGCCAGCCAGAGTTAGCCTATAGGAGATTTTCTGAGCAAATTTGAACGTGCACAGCTTGAGACCTTTATAGGACTTGGACATGGTGTGTGGGTTTAGTACTAGGAAACTGTATGCCAGATAGCACATAGTATTGCTTTGCGTCTTGCACTTTGATTTTCCCATGTAAGCCAGGTGAAAGGGCAGTCTTTCAAATGGCTTGTGCTAGCTTGAAGCAGTATTCTTGAACTTGTTTAGGGCCCCTAAATCTCTTACTTACATATTATTATTCCAGTTGTTTGACATTCCTGTTCAGGCCTTGGAGAATAACTTGCTTCTTTGTTTTTGATTTTTCTTAATGACTCTTTAGCTTGTCTAGGCAGTTCCTGTGTCTCAGCAGAAGGCACTTGTGGCTTCTAATCTTCTGACTCTCAAATAAGATCAATTTCAAAGTTTGTGGAAATGAAGATTTTTAATTTGTTGACTGGATGTGAGCATAGAGCTAAGAACTTGGCAGCAGAGAGAAAAATGAGAGCTTTAGCTTTAGACTTAGGAGGTTTCAGCCTTTGCCTGTCGCCTCAAATTCTGCAATGATTCATGCATGTGGATGTGCGGAGGAGTTCCTGGGTAAAGCATGCGTGAGCATATAGATGGGCCATAGTGAATACTGCAGCTGATGGTGATTCCGTTGAATTTTAGGTTTCTATAGACAATAAGAACAAGAGGGTGAGCTATGGCAAACGCAAGCGTGATTAGCATTTCCAGCGTGAAACCCTTCGGTCAGCAGGAAAGAGGAAAAGCAAAGCAGTTTGGCAGAACAAGAACATTTCTTATTGCCTAGACTGCTCCCCGAGACTTTGAAATGCCCCTCTTTGTCGAGGAAGCATGCAAATCTTCTCATTATTTTCTGTAATTTGCATTATTAAAGAAAAGTTATTACCCAGACTCAAACTTTCTTAGCACACTGAGTTAAAGATACTGTTTTGCTTGCTGACACTGCAGGCTCAAATGGACCTAATGGTGAGCTGTTCAGGAGTATTTTATCTTTAAGCACCCTTAATTGCTTTAACACGCAGTGCTGTAAACAGACTGAATCACAGATAAACAGCAGTCCTTTCCAGCTCTGTCCTTAGGTAGAGTAAAAGACGCTGGCTCAAATTAAGAGTTCTCAAATTAAATTCATTCTTAAATCAAGGCAACTAAGTCCTTAAATGAAAAGAACCTCTTCAGTAGATCCTAAACCAAATTTTTAGCTCCAAGTGCTTCCAAAGAAATCCTGTCTCTGATTTTGGAATCCTATTTCTCGATGTTTTTTTCTGTCATCCAGGTTTGTCTCTGTCCCTGTTAGTGGTGGACCCACATTGATGCTTTGAGGCTCGCCATGCCTTTTTCCTCTTTCTGCAAGTCCCCCCCTGCACAGACCCTACATCTTTCTTTCTTTAATGGCCTGAGGATGCCTTGGTGGAGCAGGGCTCTCCTCTGTCAGTGCTGGAAAACACGCTCTGCCTGAAGGAAGTGGAGCCAGCTGGATGCTGCCTGTGGATAAGTGGTGCTCCTGGTCGCAGCAGGAGCCCTGTGGCTGCTGAGGGCAAAGTGTAGGGGGCAGTGGGGGTTTGTGAGACAGATTGCCAAAACTGGTAGCAGTGCCTCTGCTTTTAAAAACAAATCTCTGTGAAATGACCAGAGACTTTTCCACTGTGGTTTTCTTACCTGGGCTAAGCACAGTCAAAGCAGCGTAGGTTCAGGGTGGAATGAAGCAGTGGCAGTGGCCACCCTGCAGCGCTGCACTGGCTGGCAGCTGGGGAGCCCCGCTGCGGGAAGCACGGTGGAGTGGTCCTGCTGCCCCTTTTCTTCCTGGTAAGGAAGAGGAAGAAGGATTGTTGATGTCTGAGAAAGGCAAAAGGCAGGGGAAAAAAACAATAAAATGCTTGTCTGTGATGCAGGCTGGAGCTGCAGGAGGGAAACTGTGGGAGATGGAGGGCTGGCACCGATTCCAGTCTTCCCTCATGCACTAAGCTGCACTGAGGAGCACATTTGACTGCAGAAGTTCGGATGCTGATCTACTCTGGAGGTCAGTTTGCTTATTCATTTCTCAGTGCTAGGTTTCCATTTACACCAGGGAGCAGCTCAGCTCTCTGAAAGACTTTGTGTGAGGGGTTGCTCGGGTACCCATGTGGCCATTTCACATCAGCTTATCTTTCCCCATGGTATTGTCTCCAAGGATCTGAGTGCTGGTGAGGATACTTCCCGTGATGCAGTTCTCCTGCATGTGTACACACACACGGTAGGAGGTCTGTGTGTGAGCTTTGGACTCTAGCCACAGGACAACTATGGGATGGGTTGGAGTGCTGTCATAGCACCCCTCAAATATTCTTCTGTAAACGGCACTGAACCTCATCTGCCCCAGTCATAAATACACTGTATCCTAGCTCACCAGGACCATCTTCACATGACAATGATCTACTTGATGAAATCCGTATGAAGTTGCTACCCTTGCATGGGATAGGATAGCTGCTGGTGCTCTGGTCCCCCGAAGTCAGGTGAAAATGGCCTCCAGGGAGTAAAAGGTTATTTTTCCAGGCTGTGATTGAGCTGGTTATTTTTCCAGGCTGAGGCTGAGCTGGGCAGCACTGAGCACTGCTTCTTGCTGTGGCTTCACATGCTTGTGCAGCAAAGGGCAGGGGAGGGCTGAGGGGGACTCTCTGGAACAAGGGCATTGCTTGAACATTTGTCACCCTACAGGACAGACCAGGATGACATCGCACTGTACACCGAGTAATGAGCATTTAAATATGTTGAATCAAGGAAGATGATTGTGATCAGGCCACTTTGTCTTCTTGACTTGGAGTATTTTCTCCTCAAGGGCATTTAAAACAACGGAGTCAAGCCTTCAGATTCATAGCTGCCACCTTATTATCCTATTAGTCAATTATGGCTGCTGAGGAGCAGGATAAGTGACAGCGTGGCAGATTACAGCAATTTATTTGCAGTTCTCATAGTCTGGTACCGCATATCATCAGGCTGTTTAAATTTAATGATAGGGTTTTTTGCATGTGTTTTAGTGCAGTTAAAGTTGTAATCAAAATGTTTAGGAAAACCCCCACTGACCTGCCTAAATACTCCCATCCTCAGCACTGCTTTCATGCCCTGTTGTAATCTTTATTAGCAGAGCTGACTCACTAATTAGGGGAAGCAACCTGCCTTGGAAATAATAGAAATTTTTTCTTTTACTTACCAGTTTACAAAGCTGTGAGGAATAGAAGTTGCTGGTTATTCTGTGTCTTGGCTCTGCTTCTGAGCTGTTCTCTTACTGCCTACTCAACTGAAATGAAAACCTAGAAACAGGTGCATGTTAGCCTATTTTCCATAAGCCTATCATGATATGTTCCACATGGGGGAAGATAGTGGCCTGATGGGCTTTAAACAACAGGCAGTGGTGTTGCTTCTGAGGAGGTGTCTCTTGTCAAACAGAACAGCTTCCATCATGGCCCATCTCCTGTGGTATTTGGTCTTTAGACACCACTGTTAGAGAAGAATGGAGGTACTAAGAAGATTTTGTCTCATGTTTCGAGGGTTTGTAGCAACTGTGAGGTCTGAGAGCAGGCTGGGGGATGCTCAGCAGCTTCCATGGCCTTTCAGTGGAGGTTTCACAGGGCTTAATAGCTGATGGTGACCACCTGCCCCCTGAGGACACTCAGCCTGTGGTGGGATGTGGACCAAGATGCCTTAAAGCCCTTGGACATGCAGCCATTCAGTGGAGCATCCAAAAGATCAGCAGCTCTTCTGGGCAAAGTACACAAACACCTGGCTTTTGAAATGTGTAACAGATTTCTCTCAAGGATTTGGGGTCTAACAGGATAGTCAGTTGCTTCATCCTGCACTGACATAAAGGTGTAATTGGCAAACCCATGAGTGTGTTCAGCCAACGTGCTCAGGACCCTGGTGAGGGAGATGAATGAGGTTGCAGCTGCCTGCCACTGTATGCTTTGATGCAAAGCAGCAACGTAAATGAAATAGGAATATGCAGAATGAAATTTAGGGATAAAGTGTTTCATGACATATGGGGAGCTCTACAAATAGCTGCAAAGCACCGAGTCCATAAACTGTGTTGCTTACACAGAGCTGAGTGGTCTGGAGACAAATGGCTCTGGGAAAAATACGTGACAAACATATTTCTGCTGTAAGTCCCAGCAGTGGAAGGGAAGATGATAAAAAAGCCTGGACTAAGGTTGTAGCCATAAGAGGACAGACCTTTCTTCTCTTCTGCCCTTGAGAAGTGCTGTCAAGGCAGGATCTTCTTCACTTTCATTTTTCTTCTCTGCAGTTCAGGCTTTTGGTTGACTTGGGTCAGGATTTTTTACTTGCTTTTCCATTCACCACCTGCATGTATTGAGTTACTATGCATGAGATGCCTGGATCCCACTGCAGCCCTTCAACGTCAGCACTTTGGGATTTCTGCCCTGTTATATCAAACCTCCATCAACCATCCCCCAAAGGGTGAACCCCTCCACCTTCTTCCCACCCACCCATCCACCCTGCACAGGAAACCGGTCAAGACCCCACAACTCCCATTCAGTGTGAGCCTCGTGCACATTAGCTGGCAGTCTCTGGATTGCAAAGGGAGCACCTTTCCTGGGACTTCCATGGGGCAAGGATGATTGTGCCTTTGCTTTGGAGGGAAGACCATTCTCTGGGCAGAGGAGTGGTGTCAAATTGGGATGCTAGTTGGTTACGGTGTGTAATGCTGAGCTGGATTTCCAGTAATAAACCAGTTGTGTATGAGTTAGGGAATGGTTTACAGACAACGGGTGTTACTTTCTGCAAGGGCAAGGACAATTAAATGGATTTTCTTGGAGCTGTTAACCAACAGGCATAATACCATTTATTATATCCATATTGGGAATATGTCACATAAAAATATAATTGATGAAAGTATTACCTTGCTTAATTGGGAAATCAAAAAAGCCACTTTCCCTTTATTTACAGATTATTAGCAGCAGTATCTCCTGTTTCTACCGTGATGGTTTGTACATAAGTCACAGGCTTTGTGCACTATATTCATCATATAATTCTCCTAAAGGACTCTGGCTCCTCAGTTTCAGAAATGACAACTTCTAGAGACACACAGTTGAAGCTTCACAGTATTTTACAAGGGTGCGGTGCAACCAACACTTAGGGTAACTGAAAGATTAGGAGGAAAAGTAGCATTTTTCTCTATTTTATTAAGTAGAAAAATTCCCTAAATCTTGTGTTGGACCCCTTCAGGGAAAGGAGTTTCACCTTGACTCCATGTGACAGTGCCTTCTGTAGTCAGGATAATTATTTTTCCAGTAGTGTTTGGCAGCAAGTTGCTCTCTTGTGATTTTGAGGATGTTCCTCCAGTAACAAGAAACTTATTTTTAATGGGAATATATGGTTATGAAATCATGAAAAATATGGAAAGAGTCTGAGGCAGAGATAAAATTAAAATGGAAGAAAACAGGAAAGGAAAGAAGGAGAATTTGCCTCATTTGGATTTTAAGCTCTTGCTTTTCTTTTGAACATCAATTCATTTTTAAATCAAAAGTCTTTTTAAACAGAAATCCAGACTTTTTTCCACCACTTAAAATATTAAACCCAAATATAATGACAATTTTACATCAAAAAATGTTAAACATTTTCACTAAAACTGTTGATATCAGTGAGTGGGCAGTGCCTGCTGAAAAGAAATGAATCAGTGAAGAGGTTTGTTTTTTTTTTATTTTTCCTAATCATCAGGAAGATGTTCTCCTCAATTTAAAGCACTTTTTCTTTCGACCATGGAACATGTTTTTACTGAATGGAAG
Organism: Chloroceryle aenea; assembly: GCA_013399075.1. NCBI lineage: Eukaryota > Metazoa > Chordata > Aves > Coraciiformes > Cerylidae > Chloroceryle > Chloroceryle aenea. The sequence continues at coordinate 587,291 of VWZY01011989.1, read as the reverse complement.
ACAGATTTCCTTCTTGTCAGCCCAGGGACATTCATCTCTGTAACCGTGTCAGGAGGAGAGCAAGAGAAGGTGGGTGGCCATGCTAGGAGCAGGTGGCAGAGATGGGACAAGGCACTTGGAGAGCTCCGGCGTTCTGCCAGGCACGCCACCTTGGGGGAAAAGTGCCCGCTGCCCTGAGGGGTTCACCCAGAGTGAACCTGTGCTGGTGGTCAGCTTTGGGCACTTACTTGGTGTATGAGTAGTGTTGCCATGAGGGGAAAAAAAAGTTGAAAAACAGTTGGTTTTACTCTGTCAGTGTGGAAACAGATTTTAAAGAAACTTCTGAGCAGAAGCTCACTGTCTGAAACATATGGACACTTTTGAAGCAGAGCAATTTTTAACCTTTATTCAAGGAAGCAGAAGCCCACTGAGATGCTGTTTTCAAGCTGGATACAAATCAAGACAGAAGTGTATTTCTGAAAGGAAAATATCTCTTTTGGAGTCTCTACTCCTCACTGCACATTTTTGCCCTCCCAAGCTGAGTGGTTCAGATGCTGTCACCAGAAGTGATGGGAGGAAAACTGGCAACGAGCGAGAACCTGCCCATGTGACACCCGGGGAACATTTCTGTGCTGGGGCCATGGCCTGAAGCTGGTCAAAAGCTCTTGGTTGACTTGTGGCTATGATTGACTTGTGTCTCTGATTGATGCATACTCCCTAAGGGCACATATCATTACACCTCCCTTGTGTTCAGTCTCCACTGCCTGCACTGCAGGAGCCATATCCTGCTCTGTGGAGCCGATGCCTTGGATGAGCAGTGGTGGTTCAGCTGTTTTACGGGGTGACAATGCCATGCAGCACTGGTCGCTGGCTAACAGTTTGCCAAACCAGGTAGATACTCATGCTGCCCCTAACAGGGTTTAGCTGAGGATCACAGCTTCTGTTTGCACAAACTTCCTTCCCCCCTTGCTTTCTGTTTTCCAGTGACCTGCTTGAAATACAGGGGTTTTTTTGGCAGCATTTGAAAATCCATAGCATTATGACTGGTAATGGGCAATGGCTTAAAGCACAGAAAGTTCAAAAGTGGAATTCATCACCACAGTAAAAGCCCAGGTCTCTGAACACACATCAGCACCTGCCAAAGGTTTGAAATAACCTTTCAAAAATTGGCTGTTTTTAAAACCAATTTGGGCCATGATTTGCTTTGGTCCATCAGACATTTGTTACTTCTGCTCTTGAGTTGCGTGATGCCCTCATCTTTATAGGGAAAACTGCTCGAATCACCGGGAGCTGCTTCAAATGACTAGTGACACAGCACAGCCTCTTACTTACTCCCAGAATAACCATAAGCACTGCACGAATGCCGCGACATGCCTTGTGTCTGCTGCTGGTTATTGCCTGGAGCCTGGAGCCAGACAGTTGGCTGTGCTCTTGCGAGGCGGCTCCCTGGGATCACAGCAGGACTGGTCTTGCAGAGAGAGCTGCTGGCATGCAGCAGTGAGTGCATGCTCCTAAGTTAATCTGGATGCTCTGGAGCCTAAATAATTAGCAGCACTCAGTCTGAAATTGTACAGGATTCTATGTCCTAACCAGATGATGTCAGGAATTTATTATTTGTATCTCATAAGGGTTGATGTTAAACTCTTATTGAAAGAGTTTCAGCCCTTGTTTCCTTCCTGAGAAGGGAGGGCACTGTGTAAGTTCTGACTGGATTAGTGCCATGTCCTTCTCTAGTGCTGCCCTGGGCCAGACGGTTGCAGGGGATGCTCAGACTGCCTCTCACCCAGGTAGACACTTGTCCAGAAGGTCTCCCTGGACTACCTCAAGGTGTCAATTTTGGCTGCTGGCTATCTCATCTATCCCCCTAGTGATGTGAAATGGCCGTGACTGGAGGCACACAAGACTCCTGCTCGTGTGGGACTGCCCCATACCACTGCTTATGGCTGTTGGGCACCATCAGGTGGGGTGCCTGCCTGAAATGGAACATATATCCATCTTCCATGGCACCCTTGGTGTCCCATTTACTTACCTCTCAAAGTCCAAATAAATAAAAGTTTTCCCTGTTATTTGCAGCAGACCGCATCAGTGTGACATAAATTGCTGCTTTGGTTCATTTCTCAGCATTGTGTTTGCTCAGACCCTCTCCCCGCACCTCTTTGTGTGGTAAAATACCCAAATTCTGGGTTCAAGGCAGACATAGCGCTGAGGTGAGCGATAGCAGCAAGGTGAGAGGAGCTCGGGACCGTACTGTGAATGCTCAGCGTAGCTTTGTTCTTCCTGGAGGAATCTTGCCCCTTTCCAGTGCTTTTGGTGGCCATGTTGCAGACCTGAGCAAACATTCCAGGCCAGATACGCAGAAGCTCATAGGCACCATTTGCTTATTTATTTTAGTGGGAATGAAGCAAACGTAGCTTTCAAGCCGCTCGTGCCATGCCTAATTTTGGATGTGATTGGATACACTGGGTTTGGAAAGCATTGCAAGTGGTTCTCAGAACTAGGCCTTTAAATCCCACCGTGTTAAGCAAATAGGCAAATATCAGAGGATATTCTGGTGCTTGGAAGCGAGTCCCTTACACCCGGACTTGCAGGGCATTGGAAGACATCATGTCTTGGCAGTTATCACGGGAGCTCATAACCCCCCAACCTGGACAATGGGATGCTGTGTGGCTCCACACTGCTGCCTGCTGCTCAGCTTCTTGCCAAGGAGGGATTGGCCTGAGACTCTATTCCTTCACTAAAATTTTCCTTCCCATTATTCTTAATTCTTTTTAATTGGTGCTGAGCAAAAAGGCAGGAAGTTGTTTTTCAAGCAGCCTTTTTTGGGCATTTTTTTTTCACTCTTGAAAGCATGAAATTGCACTTGTGTCTCCTAAAGAGCCATCCATTCGCAAGCAAAGTGCAGTTGACCATGCACTGAAAAGCACATCTTCTAGAGGGGGATTTTCTGCCTGTTGGTGTGTGGGAATGTGCAGAATATGAATCTGAGGAGTTAAAGATAAGGTTTCGGGCAGGTTGGAAGGAATTTAGATGACATTTCCCCTCTGTGCGAGAGGGGAAACATGCAGCAGATGATGCAGAGATTCTTCTGGTGCACACAAATAATTTCATCCCAGAGAGGAATGCGGTGTATGTGCAAGGCTGAACTCAGGGGGAATCACAGAACATGCTTGTAAGAAACCAAAACCTCAGAGTTTGGGGCATTGCCCTGAGAACTGAATTCAGGGCACCAAAGCTCTGCTGGAACATGACCTTGCCGTCTGTTCAAAAGTATTTTAAAAAAATAAAATAAAATCAAGCATCTTCTACCAAGGGACTGATGCAGAAAATTGTTCTGCTAGCTCTTTGAAGTGGTGGAGCCACTTCTGCCTTATTTTTAATTTCAAAAGGAAAAAAAAAAGCCTTCCTCATCCCTTTCTCCACACTAGCCTCCTCACTCCTTGCAGTCTTGTCCTGTTCCCCTCACTCTCTGCTCTCCTTGCAGTGCTGGAGGGACAGGAGCAGTCTGAGTCAAAGGGAGTAGGTTGGACCTGGATGTGTGTGTATGTATTGTTGATTTTCCCTACCTGCTGCCTGGGTTAGTAAGAGAGGAGATCTTGGCCCTCCTAACACCTGCATGCTCTTTGCTCACTGGTAGATCCCTTAGGAGGGATGTCCTTAAAAGCCAGTGTGGGAAGGGATGTGAAAGCTATTCCAGGGGATTTACAGAAGCATTTCTGTATGCCTGCAGTTTTGTGTATAAGTATTGTAGAAATATGGAAAGTATCAGGCTGCGTGCTCGCTGGGAAAAATGTGTGGTAACCATCTTAGTGCTTTTATTCCATGGCTCCCGAGAAGCAGACTTGAGCTGGCAGGGGCCGATGGTTAACACATTGTGGTGGTGCAGATTAACAGACTGTGATAGCTCTTTGGTGTTAAAGGCGTTGGTGGCCTCAGACCTTTATTTCATATTTTTCCATGGACAGATGTCCAAATTGTTCTTGATAGCCCTGATGGAGAGGCTGGGGTCAGGGCTGGAGTATCAGCTCCCTGCAGCGAAGGTGTTAGCAGTCCTGTGCTTCCACCACTTGCAGCCAGTCATCTGCTCGGGCTTGGAGGCTGTTGGAACCAGGACTGTACTGCTGGGAGCCTGGGCTGGCATGAATGCCATAGCTGCATGCAGCCCTGCACTGGGACAGCAGCACAGCTTCATCTGGATGCTTTGTTATGGCTATTTGGTTTTAATCGGGCTAATAGCTCTTAAGTATGGAAAAGAAGAAGCTATGCCTGCTTCCAAAAGGCTGTCTTGAGACCTACATGACAGAGACCCAGGAGGAAAGGAGAGTATGGAGGTGAGGACTTGGGAAATGTCTCTGCCCACTCAGCCTGGTGAAGCCATTGTGTAGAGAGACTTAAGCCATATTCTGCAAGGAATGGTGTCCTCTCTTCAGGTGGGAAGTCCCATGTTAATGGGCCCATCTTCCCCTCTTCTCAACATGGTGATGCTTTGCTGCTGCTCTGCTGAAGCTGATGTAAAAGCCATGACACATATAGGGAATTCCTCGATACCTGGAGTGCCATGGCCTGCCCCCCGCCTCCATTTTCCCTATGAATAAGTAAAGACCTGCACTTTTTTGACCACCACCCCCTGCAGTATGTCTGAATTCAGTAAATAAACTGTAGGCAGCCCCAGACAATTCAATTATAGACTGTCACTCGGCTTTAAATCACAGCTGCATGATTATAGGCAATGCCCTTTGGTGGTGTGACAATTTCAGACTTCTCCCCACCTTATTTTGCTCTCCCAGCAGCTAAAATGAAAATATTGAGCGATTCTTAAATAAGCTAAAGCTTATTGGGAAGATTTGAGAGCACATACTGCCATTTCAGAGGTGAGCCAAAAGCAGTATGCATATAAAATGTCAGTGGTAGACACTGCTCAAGAGAGGTAAAAAATGTCATCTGCTTTATATGAGAAATGTAGAAGAAATTGTGCTCTGCTCCTGCAGACCTCTGTATCAGGACAGTAATTTAATGTGGTTGACATTAACGCAGATGATACTGAGTATATTTTAATAGCTTCAGCTGTCACTAAAACAGGAGCTGGTTTTGATCAACCTTTTTCATGTTTCACAGCCTTTGCATCTTTGGTCAGTGGTGGATGCATCTGTAGTTTATTAATAGCAAAACCAGAGCAGTGTTGTCTAATTGCAGTTTTGAAGTGGTACATGATAGCCAGCTATGTAAATGTGCACAGCTTTTAGGAGAAGAAGGCTTCAGCTTAGGGGAAAGGAGGCAATCTCCTGTTGATTCAAGTGTTCAAAGGTCTTCAACCAGAGGCTGAGGATGGAAGCAGCAAAAGCAGGAACGATTCTCACATATTTAATTAAATCAGTTAATCCATTTAATTAATTGGATCAATGTTCCATGAGGGTACAAGATTGCAGCCATGTACATTGACATCCACATTGACACACAAGGCAGCCAACATGAATCCAGTGCTCCCCCCAACTCGCCAAGCTGTGGGTGTGCGACAGTCTGCATTTCGTAGTTTGGTCAGCCAGAGCTTGAATGGGCAGGGTTTCAAGTCAAAGGCTAGAAATAATTGAAAGCATTTATGAGGAGATTTTTGTGGTTTATTTGTGAAGTTGAAGAGCTTCATTTTCAGACCTCCATTTGCAGTGGTTTGTAGGTGGCTCTGTCGGTGACCACTGCAGCGAGAAAATAAATAGCTGCACTGCTTAATTCTTCAGTTTGGATATGAGCAAAAACAAATGGATTTGACAGTGTTTTGGAAGAATAATTGGCCACGTTGTGCCATGTGGACAAGTTCTCCTGATCTAATGGATTGTGATAGGATGCACAAACATTTCACCTCCCTGCCAAAGCTGGCCCTTGAGCTCATAATCCTGTACCTGGGTGTTTTCTTTCTGCATATTTCACCTACAGCTGTAAAGGAAACAACTATGTAGAGGAATTAAAACTGGTTTCAGAGCCTGTCTCTGATCATCAGTCCTCCACAACTTGTTTTCTGTCTGTTCTCCTCCATATTCCTGCTTCTCCTGGGGGCATGGGAGAGAGTCCCTCTGCTTTGCCTGAAGGAGCTGTTCCCGTGCCAGCTGACATCTCTGGGCAGTCTTCTCCCACCTCTGGCTGTGGTCAGTACTGATGCGTGGGGAAGATATTTCAGTCCTTAGGGAATGATTATAAAATAACCCCCCCAAGGTTTGGCTTCTCCCTCACCTCCAAAGTACCACGGTACACCACAGATGTGGAGTTTAAGCATCCCTCGCTCATTTCATGTGGACTGTAGTGTAGCTGTGATAGTCATATTATCTATTGCTCATCCTTTCTCTGGTGTTGCAGAAGTTTCTGGCCTCAATTACATTCAGACACAATTAGTTCCACGTCTTAATTATAAACTGTGGCTTAAAAATATTAAAATATTGTAATGCTTTAAATCCATTTTCTTTTTATTGGCTGTTTTTATTGTACAGCTAAAACCAAATGGGAGTGCCAAGTCTCCCTGCTTTGTATTGCTTATTGTTCTGCATTCCCTATCGGACTGGCTCCAGCCTCCTCTTTGAACTTAAACACTTGCTGTCTTTTTGGGAAACTGTTTCTGCTCCCTCTCATTAGCCATCTTTGGACCCAGACCAGATTCTCTTGTAGGAGCATTCAGGGCTGCCTGAGCAATGCCATTCATATCCTACCGCTGAGCTCTAATGGTCCTTTTCTCCTCCTTCATCCCATTGCTTTCATATTTTTCTTGCCCTCTTGACAGTTGCTATACATCTCGTCACCTGCAGTTGGTAACTTTGCAGGTCATTCCCTCTTCCAGGTCAGTGCATGCTCTAAGTAATCACTTGAAAAATTAAATGTGAGGAGGTACAGTCAGGTAGGGCACTTCTGCCTCCTTATGTTCTGGAGTTGAATATTACTGCTAAAATTAAGTGGAGAAAAATGTGAAAAGTGTAATTTTAAAATCTATAGTAGGGGTTTCACTCCACCCCAGCTTTACCGGTCTTCCAACCTAATTCATCCACTCCCACAATAGCTGGCTGGTCCTACTCCTCTTCTTTAATTAAGAAGAGTGCTGCCAGCATTCTCGATTCCCACTGAGACCATCCCAGTCAAACCCCACTGGAGGTGTGGTGCCCCCCATGGACCCCAGCCCCTTTCCCAGGGGCTTGGCACTGCCGCTGATGGATTCCCACCGCTCCAGTGCCTCTGGCCGCAAGCAGCACTTGATTTAGGGAGCCTGCTGTGAGCATGTAGCCCTGGTGGCATGAAAACAGACTCGGGTGCATCTCAACAGCCTGGGGTTTGCAGTGCCAAGGGACCTGCCTGCCTTTCCTATCTCAGCCCCTGAGCTGGCGGGGGGTTGGGGGGGGGGGAAGTCCCTTACCTTGAATTCATTACACGTACAGTTAGAGTTCCTTTCGTTATAGGCACAGTCCCTTATGCGTACGTACACCTAGAGGGACTGCACTTTGGTCTGCAACCGCAATATAATGAACTATAGTAAAACTACTAAGTTGCTTGTCAAGCAAAGAAAACAGCTGTTTGGTATTAATGTCTTCAAGAAGTAATTCTCTGCCCAGTGTACACAGACAACGTATTTTCTGTTTATGCTAATGCTGTGTAACAAAATACTTGGAGAGTTAGTAACTAGGGAAGGGTTTTTTGTGGTGGTTGTTGTTGTGTGATTTTTACTGAGCACAACAGCCCATCCCCTGATCTTTCAGGAAGGTCGAGTGGAGCTGTGACTGATGCCACACGATGGTGAATGATACAATCTCTCCAATATCTGGCAGAAATTAAACCAGATACTGTATTTTTGTACCCACACATCTATTAAGTTGGGGGAAAAAAAAGAAAAAGCAAGCAGTTCAATGCAGGCAGCATCAAGAAACAGGCGTCAGTTTTTTCCTTCATACTCACTTTGCACAATTAGAACTTGAAATTTCCCAGCCAATGGTGCTACCAGTGGAGGGAGGTGGGAAGGAACAGGGCTGGCTGGGAACACACATGTCATTCTCAGTAACAAATGAACTGTGACATTGCTTGGGCTGAGAGAAGTTTTACCAGTAGTGATGGTGAATTATTTGTATATTTAAATTCTGATGCAAGTTGTTGCAAAATGGACATAAAAACCTCTCGGGATATTCATGTTTCCAGACCAGGTGTAGTGGTTTGCTGTTGCAAATGTATTAACTGCAGGTTTACACCAAACTTGCAAAACCAAATTACAAATTGGGAAATATAAACACATTTTCTCATTAGGGGATATAAGTATGTGCTGACTGTAGTACAAATATAATTTTTATTCCATTTGTGTAACCTTTGGTATTTTAATGAAGTCCTGCTCCTGTGTACAGCGTATGGTTCACTGTCAGATAGTTTAACACTATGAAAATCTGCCTTGAATAAATTAGAATATATTTGCAAATTAATTGGTTAATTAGATTTTAGACATCTCTTGAGGACAAGAGAGAAACAGATGTGTGCAAAAGCCACACAGATAGTTTGCGGATGAGTGTTTCTTGTAGGGTTTTATCACTCAGTTTTGTGAAAAACAGTCTTTCATGGATGCCAAAGATTAAAAAACCCTTGGCTTTAAATGTAGAACATTAAACTCCAGTTTCCATGGTGCTGCTGAGTTTTTTTCTGGGGCAGGGGCAGAGGAGCCATTTGGACCTGTTAGCCGAGTGACTGCACTCAGAATAGTCTCTGCACTCAGAAGGTACCTCTTGAGCTGCTTTTTTTCTGACAACTAAAAGTATCCATGAAACTGTCTGTAAATCTTCTGAGCTAAACACTGGTAGATCAGCAGAGAGATGCCAGCTGGCACCTTGGTTAACTCAGGAAACTCATAAGAAGAAGCAGATCTAAGATGGAGCCCAAGATTTAGAAGAATGGTTACCGAAGAAGGAAAACTGACAGGGCAGATTTTTTTCTCAGCTACATTGGTGTAAATGCAGAGCAGCTCCACTGAGATTCACACCAGAGTAACTGAGGGCAGAATCTGGCCGACATCATCCACCTGACCTGAGGAGAGGGTTTGGAGAGGGAATAGCTCTCTTACCTTGCCTTTTACAAGCCTTTCACACCTAATGTTCAGAGAGGTGTGAATTCAGTTTTGCTCAGTTTGGGGACATGGTGCGATCATAAAGTAACCACCAATCTACGTCTACTGCTGGGCAAAAGTGCTTAGAGCTTCTGCTACCAAACCCTGCACTCGTGCATCTGTTATTTACTTAGACCCCTTTAGGAACAAGCTCTAATTAAATTTTGTTTGGAAATTGAGGGGATTCAAATTTTAAGGACTGGAGTTGCTCCAGAAGCTGAGTGGGAAAGCATTTTCAGCTTAAAAGCAGTGCAGCAGCTCCCTGCAATCCGGGCTGATCCTAAGAGCAGCAGAGGTGGGTAGGTGACGTTATTTGCATCTATTTTTCACCTCCGCTGAAACACTCCCATAGACTTAAGTCCAAATCAGAAGACATTGATCAGTCCCTCTTGGAAGGCAGCCAGTGATCACATTACTTCACTTTTGCAGTTTTATCTCCGGGATCCCATTTTGGGTGTGTTCAGAACCATTTGGCAAAAACCTCATCGTTAAAAACAATATTTGCGGTGTACAGTAAGAAAAACAAGAGTCCATTTGCGTGCGTCATCGATCATTTTACAAACAGACCTCGGGCTAAGCACAAAATTCACCCAGTACTGGCTGTTCGGGGTCACAATACAGACGTCAGAGGCAGAAGCATTTTTGCTGCTGGCGTAACCTCCGTTAGGCACCCACACCCTGATGCTGCTGGGAAGAGCCTTCAAGTCATGTTCTTTCTTTGACCTTGGTTTGGTTTTGTAAGCAGTGGACAGAGCAGAGCAAAAGGCTTGTTGCTGTCATTGTGTGAAAACTGTGGCTAGAATTTTCAGAGTCCAGAGGTTGAAACTTGGGGGCGGAGGTTGCAAAGGATGGCCACTGCTGCACTGTGTCCCTGGGCAGAAGGCACCAGAGTGACACGCGGGGCAGCCTGGGCACAGGCGCCTTGTGTCCTTGGCCCAGGACCGCTGTCAGCAGCCTCACACCTTTGGGAAGAGAGCACAGCTTTTAGCGAGGCCGTTGCAGACTGGGGTGTGCAAAAACCTGGCTGCGGTGACCTCAGTGCACTAGTTTATGAGAGATCTGGGCTGGCCCCTGAGGGCAGCATGGCTCTGCGAGCTGTGGGTAAGAGCCTGGCGTGACAAGATTGCGCTTGCTGGCTGCCATCCCGTCCTTTGGAAACCCAGCCACTGCCGGGTCCCAGCCTGCCCACAGGGATATCTCCTGAGTGCTTGGCCTTTCAATCCTGGTTAACCCCAGAGCCCAGCTCTCCCTTTGCAGGCAGGGAGCTCCGGTTCCCACACAGCACCTGGCTGTCTCCTGAGCCTGCTCCCTTCTGCCCTCAGCACTTCTTTCCTCTCCTGTGCAGCAGGGGTTACCGAGTTCTCCACTGCTTGGAAATTAAATTGGATGAGACAGGTACCAGCTTTTAGTGGGATCTGGTTTGTATTACTGGGGAAGCAGTGCCGCAGCACCACACACCAGTGGGACACTGTGGAGTGGCGTGTCCTCTGGTCCAGCTGAAGCTGCCCTTCCCTCCACATGCAGCACGTGCAGATTAATTATTTTCCTGCAAATGAGTAAGAGCATAGGTGCATTAAGACCTGATGCCGAGAGGCTGCTCGTTTGCAGCTGTGATGAGTATAAACAGTTACAGAGGATGTACATGGACGTTTCCCTGCAGCATTCACCTGAACACACGGTGATTCAGTAACTGTGTGTCTGTGTCCTTGGGCAAAATGAATTTGCACATTCGTCAGGAGTCTGGGGGTTGAGAAGAGACTCAAAAATTACTGGCTACAATAAATTCACAGAGTAACGGGTTAACATCATCTGCCATAACTTCTCTATGGGGCTTTTGTCAAATCTCTCATTCAGGCAGTGATTGCTGGGGCTTCTGACATTTGTGGCAGCGCTGGGACAGACAGTAAGATCGTGTGTCACTTTAAAGGCTTAATTTTTTCCAAATTCCTCACAAAACTGGAGCTGAAAGCTCTCTCATGAATTTCTTGGGGAATCTGCTGAGGCAGCAATCGTATTATCCTTCAAAACTCCATGGAAAAGGTCACCGCAGAACCACACCAAACCTGTCAGGCCAGAAGGGGAGATGGGGGTGAGCGATGCTGTGAGGCAAAGTCCAAGGCTGAGCTCAGTGCTGGCTGAGCGGAGCTGGGAGACACCTGTGGAAACCACAGTGAGCTCGAGATGCCGAGGTGTGGGCAAGGCACAAACCACACGTCTCCTCGCTTGGTCGGGTTTCTGCCCAAGATGTATTTACTCAAGTGAGTGAGTAAATCCAAAGCAGAGGAAGGTATAACCAAGAAAACTGTATTTGTGAGGTGTGACTGCAGCACACAGACCTTCCCCCACTCTGAATGCAGGCTGACCTGGGGGATGATAAAACAGGCAAGGAGCTGTCTTCAAATTTATTTCTCATTCTTTCTGTTTCTGCAGACCTCCCGTACCAGAATATTAATGTGTGATGAGAAACTAGTTTTAAACAGGACTGCTCACTGCAAAAGATAATAAATACCAGTGTTCCCAACTAAGTAACAAAGGACTTGGTACATTTCATGTAAAAGCCAGCTGCACTACTGACAGAGATCATAAACCTTTGAAAGGTGGAGGGAGGAGAAAGCAAAATAATCTGCATAAGGAAAATGTGATTGTGGTAGTGACTTTGCTAATCTCTAGGCTTCCAGTTTTACCCATCCATGTTTCATTATATGCAGATGAACCTGGGAGGGTTTTGGTAGTCCTTTAAAAAAGATACTTTTGAAATTTCCATCTAGGCATAATCATTTGTTGGTTGTTTTTTCTTCCTCCTTCTTTCCTGCTAATTTATGGATGCCTCTAATTATAATCAGAGTGAACCTTTTCATGTGGTACTTTGATCAGGATGATCATAGTCATGGAAAGTCTTAAGAATTTTACAGGAATGAAACCAGTTGAGAACTATAGAAATATAATATTGATCTCTGTACAACAATAGTACTTTTTAAACTGTACCATTCATCAGATAAGTAATTCTTGAGTAACTTCAATGTGTTGAAGCAGCAAAAATCCTGAAGGTTATTTGTTATTGAATGTAGTCTGTTATTGTTTAGTTTTACAGAATTTACTGTAATTCTGGTAAAGCGATCTAAGGAGTGCCGCAGGTTGCTTATCAGAAGATACTGTCCCTTTTCATGTTCCCATTCATTTCAGTACTCATATAATTGGATGAAGCTTGCATGAGGGAATATAGGAGCTAGAGGTTTTGTGCTTGAGATGATCAGAAAGCGGCAGATACTAGTAGCTTTTACAGAAAATGGAAGGCCAGATGGACCAGGAGATTACTCTGTCTGATCTCCTGTGCATTGCAGCCCGTTCTGTGTCACCCGCTTTACCCCTGCGCTGCATCCAGTAAACTGGGATGAGTTACAGCCTGTCCTCCGGCAAAGCGCTCGCTTCCAGTTTCAAGAGATCACTTAATGGGGGAGCTGCCATCTCTTGTGGCAGTTTGGTTCACTGGTTAAAATACCTTCAGTGCCAGGGTGTTAGTACAGGTTTCTGTTGATGTTTGTTTCACTTTTAACTTCCCCCTCTCGATTCTTGTTGTGCCCTTTTTCAGCAGGTTGAAGAACTCTCGGTTCCTTTTCTCCCTGTAGAGCCACTTGCATGCTGTAATCAAGCCACTTCTTCCTCTTCTCTCTGATAAGCTGAACAAGCTGAGATCCCTAAGTCTCTCTTGGAAGGGTATTTACTACAGTGTCTTAAATAACTTTCCTTTCTCTTTTCTCTTTCTTCAATTATTCAGCATCCATCTAAATTGTGAAGGCATTAGCACTGGATGTTTTCTGGTATCTGTCTCACTGACTCTGGGTACACAGGAACAATTTCTTCTCTCCGTGTACGATGTGGTTGATATGTCTGAGGATTCATTTGCTCTTCTGTAACAGCCTTGAGCTGCTAGTCCACAGTGACCCTCTAATCCTTTACAGAATTACTCTTTTCAAAGGTAAAAAGTCTTGTTTCAGATGCCAAGCATTACAGAGGATTTTGGTTTACTGCATTTTATAGTCACTTAAACAGGATATAAAAGATGTCTGCTCTGCATGAGGATGTTCCAAAAAACCTGCTCCAAGTCTGCACCTTTCTAGCCTCCAATGTCGGCAGAAATTGCTGACACGTCTAGCACGTGATTTGAGGCAGTGCTGTAGGAAAATGCCTGTATCACAGCCCATCTGGAGTCTGAGAGAGGGAGCTGGGGGAAAACAGCTGCTCGGAAGTTTGCAGAGAGAGCTCGTGGTCTCATTTATATCCCTTGGGGGCATGGCACACAGAACCCAGACTCAGCTGGGAACTGCGCGGCCTCTTCTTCCGACAGCACAGGGTGCTGCAATTATGGTTTGTAAGGGGTAGGAAGCTGAAGTGACCCCGATACAGAAACCTTCTTTGCAGATGTCTTTGTACCTGCTCTGGGCTTATCACTACAAGGTTCCAAAAAAGTATTAAATATTTTAAAATTTATATAGAAATTAGCACACGTGTGTAAACCAGCAGCCCTGTTGCATGTTGCACTGCTTCATCACGTGGCCTTTCTTCTGGTCAACATCATTCCCCTCCATCTGTTGGCTGTTTGCAGTTGGCCAAAGAGATGTTGTTCTGACTAATCTGATTGCTTCTGGCATCCCCTCGCAAACCCTGTTGTCTGGATGGTTGTGTTTTCCCTGGCAGTCTGCAAAGAGCACCAGATCACAGGTCTCTCTGATCTGAGCACTTGCACACCGATGCCTTTCCCTTTCTGTTTGTCCTTGCTCCTGAATCGCTGGAGGAGGTATAAAAATCGTGAGGGAGCAGGTAGTGAGCAAAGGGCTTTTTTGCCAGGCAATGTCAGCTGGTCCTGCACACTTCCCAGTGAGGCTGGAGGAGATGTCTGGCTGTATCCCACCAGGGCTGGGGCTGGTAGAGCTGCTCCCGTGTGTAAGTGTAGTGTAGGCAGACCCCAGCTACTGACAGCAGAGCAGAATTTCAAATACATTTGGGAGCTCCCTGCCCTGCAACCCCATGGTTCATTCAAGTTGTTTTAGTGTCTGGCAGATCACAGGAGTGCCACCATACACCTAACCTGACCCCTGCTTCTCATTAGAATTCTGGCTCCAAAACCTGTGATCTTGAGACTTCCTTGCTGAGGTATAAAATTTCACATGGTTAAAGCTTTATTTGGAGTGGAGACTCCTCCCTCCAAAAGAGAGTCCTTTCAAGCCTGCACGACCTAATAAATAATTCTGAGACAACTGAATTTGTTGGTTTCTTTAAAGAAACATAATTATTTTAAAATGACAAACTGGTCCCTTTGTTGATAAATGTTTTATATCCTTGCTGCTATGCCTGAATAGTTTGTGTAAATAATGTATTAGCTCACAAACAGATGTAGCACGTTCAGGCAGACACTGCCCAGCAGGGCAGGAATGCTAAAAAAGTGAAACAGATGATTCTGTGTGGTGCTGAGCACCAGGAACGGGAGTGGGCATCAGTAGGAACTGAGAACCACTGGCTGCATCTTTTAGGATCGATCCCAACATAGCTCAACTGCCTGACACTGCGGTGATGCATTAGGGCTGCAGATGCAAGCAGTCAGGCATTCAGCATCAGCAGGTATGTGGTTTCCCTGGGACTCTTAGGAGTAAAATTAAAAGCGGCTCTCCGAATTGTGATATGGTCTGGTTTAGATTGTGTTTGGCACTTGTGTTTGCAGGCTGGTTTACAGAAGACTCACTTTGCATGCTTGAGAAGAGCCACCATGGGTAATCGTAGAACCATAGAAAGCTTTGGGTTGGAAGGGATCTTCAAAGATCATCTAGTCCACTTCCTCTGCTGTAAGCAGGAGCATCTTTCAATACCTCAGGTTACTCAAAGCCCCAGCCAACCTGACTTGAACATTTCCAATGATGGGACATCCACAACTGCTCTGGGTGACCTGTTCCAGTGTCTCACCACCCTCAACATAAAAATTTCATCCTTATATAAAACCTAGACCTACCCTCTTTCAGTTTGAAACCACTACCTGTTGTCCTGTTGAAAGCGGGTAGGACTCTCCAGACCTGGTGAATGTAAGTCACTCTGATCTGGTGTGATGTCAACTGAAGACCACTGGAGTTGCCTAAACAACCATATAACAGGTAAAAAAACATTTAACAAAAGCCAGCTGCAATTCTAACTTACACTTAATGGTGTGCAGATTGTGTTTTCCTCTGGGAGAGGAGAGGAGAGGAGAGGAGGAGAGGATCTTGCTCCAAAGTGGACTTGCTGATGCAAAGATGCAGAAGAGCTGTGCTCTTGTTCTAACTGCCTTTTTTTTTCTGCTGAGAAGAGCAAATAATAGAAAACTTGATTTTATTGTAGTCAGCAGAAGTGAGCAAGCTCCGAGAAGATCTGTGGAGTGACAGATCCCATTTTACCTGGCCGCTCTGTGAAGCACAGTGTTAGCACTCACACAGCACATGGAGTGGCCTGATTTAGCTTTGTGTTAACAAAACTGAGCACAGGAATGGGAGGCATCACTGCAAAACAATTATCAGTGCATTTTTATATTTCTTCCTGCTATCTCCTCTTTTCTGCCTCTTTGAAAATGAGAATTATTTTCAGTACTCACTGTTGACTGCAACAGAGAAAAAATTTCCGCAGTTCACACTCCTCTGTTGCTTTATTACAGTGTCCTCACTAAGTCCAGAAGATCAGCATCTGCTGTCAGGCAGTGGATACCCACCCTTGACTATTACAGTGTGGTAATTTCTCCCTAAAATTCAGTGCTACAAAGTCAAAATACATGAAATTAGGGTTCTTTATTTCACCCACCCACCCCTACTTTGTGTCCTACTCCCTATTTTTGAGGTAGCTTTGTCTCATTTTTAGAAAGGAGAAAGAAAATACTTTGAGATCCTGAGATGATGGCAAGTATGAGAACTAAGAAACAATGAAAATATTGCAGTATCTAGGTATGTTATGCTGTTACCACTCCTGGGGGCTAAGCTGCAGCTGACTTCTTAGAGTAAAAATAAATCACTTCTCTACTTCATTCAGAGTAGTTCCATGGATTTGCTGAACTAATTTTTCCTCCAAGCATGGTCGTATTTTAGGTCAGCATGCCTAGACAACATGGGGCTCTGCCAGCAGTTCCTGTGTGAAGTCCCTCTTTGTTTTTTTGGAAACAAATCCAGTCATTCATAGAAATGAAGTCCTGCATAATTAGAGCCAGTATTGCACATCATCTTTGCTTTCCATTTTTAGATGTTGCGTCTGGAGGACTATAACTTTTAAAGATGCCAACAAGCCACTTAGGAGCTCGATAGCCGTAATGGGAAAATCTGTGGAGCTGCATAGAAAATGATAAGCTTCATAAGGACTATTCTAAATTGTTTGGTAAAGAGCACAGCCAGACACTGAAAGGCAGAATAGAAACGATAACCCCTCTAATTCAATCTTGAGGGGTTTGTACTTTCTCTGCTGTCCTGCTGAAGACCCGGTCCTACAGGCAGCTTAATGGAGAGGACAGTGTTCTCTACACCAGAGTCCTCTGGACTCTGCTGGTCCAGTTACTGGACTGTGACATAAGCAGGTGCAGAGCACAGGTTTTATACATATTTCACCATCCAGGTCTTGTAATCAACCATTTCTCTTTCTAGGTTAATTAAAATGTTTAGTAGCCCCAGATACTGCAGCATAAAACTCTAGAAAACTGATCTTCAGTTTTTTAACCTCAGATTTTCAGTTAAGAGTTACTTTAAAATAATTAAGAAAGATTTAGAGGCTTCTTTCTTTGTTTTTAGACAGGCATGTCTTCAGAGCCAGCAGGTGTTGACAGGTGAGAGTGCTCACAATAGGTCTTTTATTTCTGTGCACTCCGTGGCTTTCAGGTATGTCCTAGTAATCTCAAAATTAGAGTGGGTGGCAGATGAGCTAAAATTTGTTTCTTTGTTCAGAAAATACAGTATGGATTTTTCTTTGTTTGGGTCTTTAATCCAAACTGCTGCTTTAATAAGTGAAATTCCACTAGTGGGTTGTGGTTTTTTTGTTTTTTTTTT
>VWZY01011989.1:537562-570129 GCA_013399075.1 Chloroceryle aenea | reverse complement strand
TTTTTTTTTTTTTTCTTTAAGTATAGTGAATAAATCAATAAGAAAACTGGCTTTGCAGTGGGAAATTACCCCAGAGATGTTCACAGCTGGACTGTCACAGCATGTGAGTTCAGTTAATGGGACCAGATGGGGCTATTTAGGAGAAGTGTTTGACACTGCTTGACTGCTAGGAGAAGGCTAAAGTCCAAACAAAGTCACTCTGTGAAGAGCAGAATATAGTATCTCCAGCTTTAAAAATGAGAATCATAGAATCACAGAATGGTTTGGGTTGGGAGAGGCCTTCAAAGGTTATCCAGTCCAATTCATCTGCCATGGTTAGGGACATGTTCCACTTAATCAGGTTGCTCAAAACCTCATTGTACCGAGCACTTCCAATGATGGGGCATCCACAACTTACCTGGGCAACCTGTTTCAGTGTCTCGCCACCCTCATTGTTAAAAAAGTCTTCCTATGTCCAGTCTAAATCTACCCTCTTTTACTTTAAAAGCGTTGCCCTTGTCCTGTCACTACAAGCCCTGGTAAAACATCTCTTTCTGTCTTTCTTTTATAGACACCCTTTATATATTGAAAGGTCACAATAAGGTCTCCCTGGAGCTGAACAATGTCAACTCTCATCCTTTCTTCACAGGAGAGGTGTTCCAGTTCTGTGATCATTGTGGCCCTCCTTTGAACACTCTCCAACACCTCCATGTCTTTCTTGTACTGGCGGCCCCAGAGCTGGACACAGTACTCCAAGCAGGGTGTCACCAGAGCAGAGTAGGAGAGAATCACCTCTTCTGGCCACACATTTTACTTTTAAGGCAAAGAGGACTCATATAAGTTTATATCACTTCAGAGGGAGTGACGAGGGAGGTGGGTCCAAGTCAAATCGTACCCCCAGCTGTGTGCCTGTGTGTTCCTGTGCTCACGTCCACGCGTCCAAGCACCAGCATCTTCAGTGCTTCCCACTGACCTACAGGGTATTGAATGCAGAATATGTGGTGCTGCATTTAGATTCCTCTGAAGATATAAGCGAGTGGTGCATTGGCTTCTTCATGGATTTCTCTTATTCAGGTGTGTTGTGAGTTTTCTTGCTGCCAACACAGCAAGGTGCTGCTGTGAAACAGGTGCTCTTAGAGGACTTCAAAGCCTAGGAGACAGTGTTTTGGTTTAGAAGAAGCACTACACAGTGCTGTTATCAGGATGCTGGTAATCGGGGTGTAATGCTGCCTAGAGATGCACCTTGGCAAGGTTTGCCTCTGAGGCACTACTCACAAACCCTCTCTGGCACACTTGTTATAGAAGCAGTTTTCTTTAAACATCAGATGATGTCGATGAGACCACATTTGGTACTGTATAAGACTACTTGTTCTAGGTGACATAACTGCCACACTGGGAGCTGGTTGGATAGTATTTGGCAGTCCAAATGTGCTTGCTTTGCATGCACTGTATAGATTTACAAGGCATTCTGTGTAAACATTTAGACAAAAGTCATTAGAGCGTTTTCATTTGTTAGAATGTTCATTGACTTTAATGGCTTGTGTGTCCAGATGTTTCTGTCTATAATGTCAGGGTGAACTGAATACAACCATGAGGTCACTGAAGACTTTAAAGATGATTTAAATTTCAGTGGTTACTGTCGATCTTAACTGTGATAAAGTTCCTTTAGCAGCATATTACAGCAAAAACTCTACTTCCCTGATTGTCTTTGTTAATCCAAACTTCTGAACTCAAAAGATGAGATGTTGGCAAGGAAAGGAGAAAACAGTTGTACCTTGACATCAGTTGCTGAATGTTTGCAGAATTGAATTTCCGTTGCCAAGTCTAGAAGAATCATGGAGGATTTTCATTAAATTAGCAGCATTTTTAGGGTGGGCTCATGCTCATAGCTGTAATCAGCTGTTACCTGTGTGACAAAATCACTCTTCACACACACTGCTGCTGTACTTACACCGCAGCATCCTTGGAGTCCTGCAGCCAGGACATGGCTGTGGTGGCTGCAGTAATGAACGGGACTGAAAGAAATACACCAATAGCTGCCTTTCAGCACTTGGCAAGAAAATCCTTTTTATGTTAGTTTCAAGGTCGTCAGATATCATTATAGCCAAGTATTAAAAATTTCAAAGAAAGGAGGCAGTGTGTTTGATTTATAGAATAATTATCTAGCTTTAGCTCTAACTTGGCTTTGGCAATGGTTTTGCAAGCACTCGAAAATTAAATCCATTTTTTATGGCACTACAAGGTATTATCTCACAGCAAATGATAATTAAACACCTGTGAAATCAATTAGCCCTTTAAGCAGGGGGGGGGAAAAGTTTTCCAATTATATTTTTGCACCTCCAAACTTTCTAATTCCAGAAGCAGCGCTTGCAGTGTAACGCTGCCAGCCAGTAGCCTGTTCACCAGCATTAAGATCACCCCAAAGCATTGCGCAGCCGTAAATCCGAAAGCAAGCGGTTCACGGCAACGGCAGCCTTCCAAGGAGGATGTGTTCGCCCTTCGAGCTCAGTCTTGGGCAGCTCTCTATCTGATGTACAGCTGAGCTGTCAGCTTTTCTGCAAAGACAGTTACTCACTTGGTGTTTTCAATGCCAAGTTTTACTTGACAGTTTATTTAAAAGCCAACATACCTTAATGGAAACTAGGCAACGAGATGCTCTGTGAGACAGAGTGGGTTTCTTTTCACGCTCTCCAGCCAGTAGTTCGGAGCCATCTGCATTAAACATCCACACACAAAAGACGGGCCAATTGGTTAATAGCTGAATCTGAATATACTGGAAAATTGGGAGACCTCTGCCATTTGTTAATTCAATACCTGTCTTTGTTGTAGCACTTTAACTGATGCAGAGACTTTCAGAAGATGCAGCACGCGTTTGTGGGCTTGCAGATTCAAGGAGGGAGTCTTGGACATAGTTGGTGAAGTGCCATCACAATTTTTGGCTCAGGAACTTAAAAAACAGCTCTAGTGCCACATCTACATACTGACATCTACAGCAGTATGTGCTGAGACTTCCTGCCAAAGATGAGCTCCAGCATCTTCCAAAAGATGGATTATGTGCGGCACTGCTAAAATACTTACTGCTGGGTTAAATCTATTGTAGTTGATTTGGGTTCTGCAAACAGAAATGCAGAAGTATTCCATCTGAATTTTGATAGCCATAACATGTGGCTGGTTTTTGGTGAGTGCTGAATCACCGCAGAGGAGGGAGGTGGGTGAGGACACTGGAATTAGCATACCCAAGGTCTGTCTAGCTGCTGGAGAAGCCACCAGTTGTGTGTATCTCAAGTTTTCTAGCTATGAAATGGGAATGGTGATGGTATCCTGTATCAGTGTTTAGAGGATTAGATAAGAAACTATGTACACTGCTTCCTGACTTCTACGTGACAGGTGATGTATAGCTGGATAAAGTATGATAATCATTGCATCTCGCTACCTGGACATGTCTGCTGGTCTAAACAGTCAAGGTTTTTTTAGACCTCGCTTCAATCAATAGTGATGATGATGGGGCTCTGGAAAAAAATAGTTTATATAAGAATTGGTAGCGAAAATGTTTCCCAGGCTGGTTTATAATCTCTTAAGTGTAGTGACATGGGGAAATGCTTAAGCTGTAAGAAGGAATGTATGGCATGGCTGATTAGTCACTGCAGAGCCTCTGCAGCCTGCCCAGGCTCCTTGGGATAATGGTGAACCAGGAATCCCAAGCAGCCCTCTAATCCACATGCTGATTGACAAGGTCGGCACATCAGAAGGAAGAAAAAAGAGGAGGATGGGGAAAGCCAAAGTAATGTGTTGGATCCAGAAGTTAAAATAGTAAGAGCATTTGGCTGAGGAGCGTTTCTGCTTCAGATAATTGCCCTCACAGCATTGCGATGTTTGCACCTGCGTGATAGATGGGGCCAAACACATTTTCTCAACTATGGGTGGTACCAGGGAGGGGATATTTCAATTAAAGTGTGAATAAATTAGAATCGATTACAAATAGAACTGCCTTGCTTTTTTTTTTTTCTTTTGTTCTTTTCTTGCTGCCTACAAAAGTATTAGCTGTGAACAAGGTGCACTTAATCATTATGGAAGGAAGCCTGAAAGTTAATAAAACATACTGCTGATCCTTACAGAGAGATGCCAGCTTTGGGTTAAATCTGTAGCTATTTTTGTTTTAAAGCCCCAACTGTCATTTTAAAGGCATATGCATTTTGGATTTTAACATGTTTGAATGATGCAGCTGAGGCCCAGGCCAAGCCGACCCTAAAATTGGCAGTAAAATGTTCCCTCCGTGCAAGCGTGCGGAATGAAGGAATACAGGAATATGAGCAATAAGCATGTGCCCCTTCTTCCCAGCAGTCTTCTAACATGGAAACCAGGAGCTTTCTGGAAATAAATAACCCTTCAAGCAAATCAGGGGACTCCTCTCAAAGCTTTCCTACAGTATATGCTCAGGAAGATTTACTGCCAGCAGTGAAGGAAAGGAAAGTGCCAGAAGGAATGTTATACCAAGGCAGCACAAGTAAGGCAGGAGCTGCCTGCACGGTGCCCGTGGTGCCAGTCTTTGCTCTGATTCCTCAGCTGCAAGTGGAGCTTGAAACAAAACCCTGTAGCCAGGTAAAACCAGAACATCTGGATATGGATAGGCAGGAAATGCAGAGCTGTCCCCACAAGCCGGCAGCTGGGGATTTGCAGGAACCACAACCATGCAAGCTGGAAGACCGTAACAAATCTCCCTGCCGTCTTCAGGCGGTACTGGCGAATGGGAATCAGTACTTCTGGGAGCAGCTATAACCCCCATTGCCAGGGGAGAACAGGAGGCTCTGGAAGAACCTCTTATATATGCTTGACTGTTTTCTCTGTAACTTAAGGCTCCTCTGCCAGTTGTAAGTGGGGTTATAATACTTCATTGCCTCCCTGAGGCCTTGTTGGGATTAGTTAGTGAAGATGGTGGGGAAATAAAGGCCACTGTAGATGAGATACTGGTATTTGCAATAGATGCCAATTCAGTACTTAATGTACAAGTGTCCTGCTGTCACTGAGAGGGCTTTCCTGGATGTTTACCCTCCTGGACAAATGGCAGAGAAATTTCAAGTCCAGAAAAAATTTAACTCAGATACTAACCTGTAATCATAGAGATGATCTCACTGACCTCAGTGAAAGCATTTCAAGTCAGAGTTAAGGGAGGTGCAGAGGTGCTTTCAGGTGAGGCGTATAAGCTTCCTGTGTGGAAAAACATCAGAAGGAAGACTGCCTTGCTTCCTCCTCCACAAAACACCAACTAAGTTCAAACCTCTTGTGTACATGGTTCCTACAGGACAGAATGGGGAGGAGTCTGCAACTGAAGGTAGCTCTGATGCTTTCTGTCCTCCCATGGCCTGCAGGCTGGAGCTTCATTCACCGGGTAACATTTTTGCGGCCAAGGTTTCCTCCAAATGCTGCCTGTCAATCTGAGAAAAACATGGAATGGTCTCTCTGCAAACTCAACTCTGAAGTACTATTTGGTGTGTGTAAACACTGCAAGCAGTGCTTCAAATGACAAAGCTCTGCTTGGAGCTTAACAGAGATGTTTATGTATTTGTGGCTGGCTACATGTGTTGTGTGAAAGGCATTTCTGAATTTGAATTTAAACATACTGGGCTATCTTCTGTTTTTCAGCTAAGGCAGGGTGCCACTGTTGCTTTGAGTGCTACCCACAAAGTAGTAAGAGTAAAATTAGCACATAGTGTTTAAGGATTTCAAATAGATGCTTGATCCTGGAGTGGTCTCTGAGGGGGATTAAACTGGAAATCTATCCCTTAGCACTGTGTTCAAATATCATGTCAAGTCACCTTAAAACATTTGAGTTGAAATTGCAGAGAAGTTTGTTGAAAAGAATCTCTGGTGCAATTCATTTGCTGTAGCAGCTCTCGGTGGATATTGCTTTACTCTGCATGTGCTCCAGTTGCATTTGTGGGTTCTCCCTGAAGTGAGTGAAAATGCTGTGCCCATGCATCAAGGTTAGGATGAGGCTCACTGTGTATGTATGATGTAGAGAAATTGCTTGATGACCATGACCCGTGTTCTTCCAGAGCTCAGCCATACACCACATGTCAGCCTTTAAAACGCACAAATGGGAGCAAGATGCTAACTAGTTTCCATGGGGGAAATTGTCAACAAAACCCTTTTTTTTTTTTTTAATTTGTGAATCTATCCTCATATCAGCAAAGCAGATATGAAAGACAAGGTGCCCAGTAGAAGACATTGCTGGCATATGGAGGATTCTCTTGCTCTGGCCCCGTTCTCTGCTTTTCTTTGTGTTCTGGTTCTGCCATTGGCATTTTGTGGCTATTGTTGCATTCCAGGGTATTAACAGGATTGTACGTTTTTAGCTAGCTAATGATGAGGGACTTCTGACTGGCCTATTCTAGACCTACGGGTTATTCTATTTTTGGTATTTATTAACATTTTTGTGTCATACAGTATACAGTGAAAGTGATCAGTCTGAGAACTCTCGGTATGTAAAAAAATGCTTATGCTTAAAAAATTATGCTTAAAAATTCCTTTTTTACTATTATTATTATTTTGGTATTCCAGTCTCCTAATATTTTCTCCTGTGTGCTGTGTCACTGCTGGCTGGTGAGCTGGGACATGGCTGCCAATCAGCAGCCCACATGGAAAAAAATAAATTGCTGCCACTCAGATGCAATATGTATATATGTATTTTAGCCAAAGTCGAGATAGGATTAAAAAAAAAAAAAAAAGAGATACTTTGAAGTCTGTTTTGTAGTTTTAATTAATGCAACAAGGGGTTTTATTTTACTTTCAGTGCAGATAATCTTAATCCATTCACAGTGACCTTTTCTTGTGCAAATTAGCTGTACACGCTTGTTTAAGCAAATGGGCCTTTGCAAGATGTTTCTTCCTAAAGACAGAGCTTATAATTGAAAATTGGCTTACTCCCATCTGTCTGGCCTGTGTGAGAATACAAACACAGATTTGGACTATTTTATATATAATCACATACATATGTATATATATACACACATATACATCCATACAAAAAAACCCCTCGCTCTGCCTGCAGGCTGCGGTTCAATTAGATTATTAGAAAATTTCAGTACCGCAAGTTACTGTCAAAATAACATCTGACTGTAGAGTCCAGAACACTATGAAGAACAGAGGGTGTTTAATCTGGATCCTTTTGCCTCAGATGAAGTTGATACCATTCACAGTTCCATGGGTTTGCCAGAAGTACAATTAGCTAATAACAGGCTGGAAACTGTTAGGATTTGATGTGCGGTTTTGGTGGATGGTTTTGAGGTGATTGATGGAATCAGAAAAAAACTCAGGAGTGTCTATAAACACTTACAGTTGTAATTTGGAGGAGCAGGGGTCATTGCAGCCATTGTGGTTAATTGCCAAAATTGGGCAGTTTATCCTTCTCACCACACTTGATGATAACCACCGAGTGAGTCATTGTAACCTCTCCTCACCCCACCATCTCTTTTTTAGTGCCTGCTTGATATGGGAAGATTTCTTTGGCGTATCTTGAATATTTTTTGTTTTGTACAAACCTGTTGCACGGAAATAGACAAGCTGTACGTGACTTGGACTAAATCTGAATCAAAAGCAGGGTCACGGAAGTACTGCAATGATGCTTTGGGTATCAAAATGTTTAATGTAAGTTTGTTGTTAGAACTCACATGCACCTATTTATATAAAAATGGCTGACTGTTGCAAGGCAAAACTATTTCCTTCCTTCTCAGTTTCATCGCCACTCTCTCCCCAGCTCTCTCTCGTGGTGGTTGCTCCTGAGGATGAACCAAAAGGAGCTGGGGAAATGGCTGACACAGGCATGCACAGAGGGAGATAGTTAACCTGGTGGTGATCGGCCTTGGTCGGGGATGATTTTATCCAGATGCATCTCAACAGCTGTTTGCATTTTCACGCCCAGTTACTAGAGGACTCACCCTAATTGAATTTTCTCTTTTCTCCCCTGTTCTTGTTAGGTATGATTACCGTGAAATGCTGCACAATGCCACTTTCTGTCTGGTTCCCCGTGGCCGCAGGCTTGGCTCTTTCAGGTTTCTGGAAGCCTTGCAGGTAAGAGCTGCGGTTTAAAGCATTGGCTACACGGGCTACAATTCAGCATGCAATAGTGGGGAGGTGGGGAGGAGGGAAATGTGCTTCATTTCCCTAGTGGACAGTAATCCACTTTGCAAAAGCCTCTATTCATACTTCTGGAGCAATTGGCAGCTTCTTCCCAGGAGGGGCTGAGCACTGAGCTCATCTGAAGGTTGAATTGCTTTCCCTCCAGGAAAAGGGTTTCCCTGGATGTGGTGAGGCTGAGGGGTTGGACCAGTTTAGAGCAGTATTTTATCAAGCTGTGAGACTTCCCATGGGAGACACTGGCCTCTACAAGTAAGCCCCGGGGCAGTAAAAATAGCTTTTTTTTTTCACTTAGCCAAGACAGACCTGCCTGTGCATTGCCTGTCTTGAGGTGATGCTCACTGCTCATGCAGAAGGTCACCTGAAGGTTGCAAAGCCCCAGATGAAATCTTCCTGTGAAGGTGGATATATACTGATCTCAGAGAGCTCACAGTGTCTGGGACAACAGCTGAATCCCCTTCATCTTTTAAAAAATTTGGGTTAGTGGTCACCCCCTTTTGCTGGTGGGCAGCAGCAGAGGGCAATGCAAAAGGGCTTCTGAGTCACTGCGGCAGCAGGACTTGGCAGCTCAGTGATCAAGCCTTACACTGACCTTCTTTTTGGCAAGCATCAGCTCAGCCCTGAGGTCCTGGATTTTCAACCAGCTGAACAAAGCATCTTGGGAGATGCTTCAGCTCGCCTCTAGGACTGGCATCTGGATTTTCATGGGGCTGAAGTGGAGGGAAGGAGAGACTGAGGTGCTTCTTGGTGCCAGTAAGATGGCAGATGAGGACACCTTACAGGGTCCTGCCTCTGGGCTCTGGGTGTCCTTTTGACATTTGAGAAGTGTCCCAGCATTGGCAGTAAAGCTGTTAATGAATAAAATCACTTTTCTTCATCAACCACAAAGTGTCGCAGCCACTGTTGAAGTGTATTGTTTACTGCAGTGCAGAGCAGTGTTCAGGTTCAAGTGTTCAAGTGTAGGAGTATAATGTAATTTTAGAAGCCCAGGGGTACCCTTCTGGCTTTCTGCCACTTCTCCAGAAAGTCTCCATTAGATCCCGTGTCATGTCATTGATGGGTTTCTTGGATACCCTAGAGCATCCCAAATGGACATTTAGGATTAACCACTGAATCCCACACCTGCTGTCACGTTTGAGATTCAGGTTCTGGACTGTCACTTACCTCTGCTCCTGCTCAGGAGAAGACTGATAGCCTGCAAAGTGCTGTTCCCCCTCCACCCTCTTTGTAGAAGGAAATGGGACGAGCATATTTGGGATGACCAGTCACTTCAGATCCTCCTGAAGAGCACTACTCATCTCTTCTCCCATCAGGGCCACATGCAGCTTCTGTTAGGTACATCATCTGAGGAGAAGAAAGCAGAGAGTGTAACTCACTGTACAGAACTTGGAGACTCCTGGTCAATGATGATACAATGCAGGCACTGAGGATTTCTTAGCAGGCTAGCAGCAGTATTTACCAATTATGGTGTATTTCCAATTTCTGTCTGGCTCCAGGACATGTTGAAAGGTGTAATGCACATCAGTAGAATGTTTTAAACACGGAAACACTTTGCTAAGTGTTTTCTGGTTGGCATTTCTCATGCACTAATGTAATTTCCTTACAGAAAATCACAGTTCTTTACACATTATAATGCAGAGACTTGACCAGTCTAAGATCCTGTGTGTGACACATGTTACCAAGGAAGGTACAGCAGTCTGAAAGGTTCTCCATTATAGTATCTTTTGGGAGGTGTGGGGAGGTCTGAACCCTAATCTGCACCAAATTCAGAGCACTTAAGCTCGACTTGATTCAAAAGAAACTGAACCAGAGCACAGACTTAATGCAGATCCTCTGGTAACAGGTTCTTTCATCCCATCAGGAGGTTTTTGGTTTGGATCATGTGTTGTGATCTGGCTGACCAGAACATAGTGGTGATCATTTATTTACAGTAATACTGCCCTGTTTACTGAAGAGTTGCAAACTTGCTGTCTGTGCAGAGGAACTCGCACAACTTGTAAAAGATTAAGTAATTTAGACAGATCATACCGGTATGAAGTAGATACTAAATGTGTGTGCTTTTGGGGCTTTTTAAGACAGAAAGCAGTTCTTATTTTTGTAGACAGGTGATGACCGATTGGTTGTGATTGTGCAGTTTTTGGAGAGTGGATAACGAACAGGATGGGGAATTCACTCCTTCTTTGTGGAAAGAGTGCTCTGGAATTAAATATGATCTATAGTTTTTGTAGGGTTATCCTGCAACCTAATATAAAAAATTAGGGAGTTAGCTCCCTGTTGAATGGTTCACCAAGCAGCAAGGGAGGCCATCATTTTCTGTTGAATTCTCCAGTGTTACATCCGCAGCATTTTAACAGTTCTGCTCTCACCTGGCAGCATGAGCACCAGATTTTAAGTGCCGCTCTCCATGCAAAACCCCGCCTTTTAGTGAATATCAGTAAGCACTTTCGGGCTGCCCTCCTGTGACCTCCAGCTTCTGGTATTTCCAGCTTCTGGTATTTTTTGCTGTGTTGCCTCTCCTTCTGAGCTCGTGCAGAAAACAGTGGTCGTGGTGTTGGTGCAAACCTCCGAGGTTGCCCCAGTCATCGGGTACCCGCTAATGACCGCGCTGCCTCTGTGTGCGTGCAGGCTGCCTGCGTCCCGGTGATGCTCAGCAATGGATGGGAGTTGCCGTTCTCGGAAGTGATCGATTGGAACCAAGCTGCCGTCATAGGCGATGAGAGATTGTTATTACAGGTAAGAAAAAGACTGCGGCCTTCAACGGATCAGTTGATTATTGCTGCTGCCATCTAAATGGATGGGGAAGATAAATCCAAAAGGTCAGGGCTATAAAAGAATTTTTATCATGAAGGGATTGTCTGTGTCACACCAGCTATGAACTCATTTAATATGACATCATTCATTTTTTGACCTGAAGGTCATTGCAGCCACCAGGCCACATTCTAAAATGCAGACTTTTGTTTTTCCTAAGAGCATGAAATCTCTTCTGGTGTGGAGTACTTGGATGCCTCTCTCAGGCAGAGCTGTCCTGGGCCAGGTGCTGTGATTAGAGAGAAAACATTTGAAGGCAGGTTCTGCTCTGGTCCTTCAGAAATAATTTATCATCAGGGGTTCCACCAGTGTTGTGTGCCTGGCTGGCAGGTACTGAAGTCATTTCTCAGGAAAGCTGTTATTTTCTCAGGCAGTTTTGTGGGAAGCAGAATATGTCCCTTCTGATGTCTGCACCATGTAGCATTGCTTTCTGAAGCAGTGTTCATGTCATTTACTGTTAATCTTCTTGAGATCATGGAACAAAAGCAGGCTGAGAATTCTGTAAAGTATGTGGAAAAGGGGTTTTTAGGAAAAGTTCTTGAAAAATTATCTTTTCCCCAAAGTAGCGTTTGATAAAATGCCATTGCCCAGCTGTTGCCATCCACAGAGAGAAGTCTTCAAAGGTACAGGTGTCTTTTCACCCCAAAAAATGAAGTGCCTTTGGAAACCTTATGAGATACCTATTTGCTTGTCTGAAGTAGTAAATATTTGTGAAGATCTGGCCTAGCAAGGCTTGCAAAGTGCTGCCTGTTCTCCTTAGTGTGATACAAGCTCCAAATATAAAAGGACCATTTTATTTTTGCTTCTGTGGACAGCACATTTTTCTGAGCAAAATTATTTCTCTCTTTAAATAATAATAATTTACTGATCTTCATGCTTTCCGGTAACATGCCATTCGTTCTCTTCACAGCTGCTTCCATATTGAACAGCTACTGCACCGTTATTAACAGTGTTTTTAAAGAGCTGGCAGAGGGCCTGAATGTCTGCTCTGGGAAATGTTTTTGTTATGTTACAGTTTTTCATTTCCTGTTTGAGAGCAGCTCGGATGTTTTTATTTGCATATTCTCCTCATCATAGCGCCGGGAGAGCTTAATCCAGCCTTTCTGCATTTATTTGTGCAGGGTGGTTTTTCACTTCTCCCTAGTTATTACTGAAATGACCTTTTATTAAGACGTCATCCTGTTCTAATAATTCCAGTGTAATCCTGCCAGATTAGTGTTAATACATCATTTTCCCCACCTGTCTTTCTGGACAAGTAGATTAATAACTAATAGGCGAATGCAGTCAAAATGGGAGCTCTGATTTTTCTTTCCAGCTGTTGTAACAGAGCAGGCACCAAGGCTTTTTTCTTTTAACCTTGGCACTGTGTTTGGAAGCACTCACAAGCGTGGTGTGGTCTGTAAAATCATAACTTCTTGCCGTAACCTTCACAGTCAGAGCAGCCTTCCCTTTCAAAAGGCATAGTTGGGAATGGGTATTGATTTTTTTTTGTTGCTCTCACACGTACACACACACACACAAACACGAGGTTGCACATAACGCAATGAAATGTTTGTGAAAAAAATTCCACATCACCACTGTGAAGTGACTTTGATCTTGTGTTTGCTGCTGATAATGATCCAGGGAGTGATTAATACACGTGTGTATGGCCAGTGTACAGGTAACGTTCAGATATCCCACTGCTTCCTGGAACTTACTGGAAAAGTATTGAAAAGAATCACAGAATGCCAGGGGTTGGGAGGGACCTTTGGAGATCATCTAGTCCAATCCCCCTGCCAATGCAGGTTCACCTAGAGCAGGTTGCACAGAAACGTGTCCAGGTGGGTTTTGAAAGTCTCCAGAGGAGACTCCACAACTTCTCTGTGCAGCCTGTTCCAATGCTTCATCACCCTCACAGGAAAGAATTTATTCCTTATGCTTAGGTCAAACTTCCTGTGTTCCAGTTTGTGCCCATTGCCACTCATCCTATCGCTGGGTGCCACTGAGAAAGAAAGAATATTCACTCCAAAAGATGAAATTTGATGCAGTTATTTGCTGCATCATGTCACAAATAGTGATGTGATCCATTAGGAAAACATGTACTAATACATGTTTTTAGCTTCTATCTTTCACACTAGTTTTGCAGCGAATATTTTACCTAAAGACCAATATTTTACCTAAAGGGCCTGTAGTAAAGTACCATCTTCAACAGTCTGACCATTTTCTTCTGTTCCACCTTGCTGTCATGCTAACTCTCTCAAGCACCAATTCTCTGTTCAAGTTAGCAGTGTCTCGAAGATGAAGGTCTAAGGCACAAAGGTCTCACAGAGTAGAGATTGTTCCATCTGACACTGCACCCTGTGGAGTCATGGCCCTTTTGGATGCAGTGTCCAGACCTGAATGCAAACTATTCAGGAAAGAATTTACTGATTCTTGTGGAAATTTTTTACATTTAAATTCTTTAAATCTTAAATTTTGTATCTTAAACATTTCTTCAGGAAAATGTTTCACATGAAATCATTTGACTCAAGAGCACATGAAAGCAAATAATGATTGTTGCCACCTCTCAGAGTATTTTAGGAATAAGCAAAGTGTGCTCTGGTCAGGAAAAGGCAGAATGTGGTGGGTTGCAGATAAACTTCGGAATAAGCTGGGAAAGTAACACACAGCCCAGGTATATGCTTTTACAACTAACAACTTAGGTAGAAGATTTACAAGAAATGAGTAGCTGAGAACAAGGTGGCCTAATTTGTAATCAGAAAAAGTAAGTGCAAAAGCACAACTCTTCATTACTGTAAAAAACACAAATCAGCAACTTACCCTAGATGCCTTTCTGGCAGTGTGAGTATCCCTTGTATTTGAAGCAAACTGCAATTAAATTCCCTTGATATGTCAGTTCGTTCTGTAAAACTGGTATACTGGAGGATCTGATCCATGTCCTAAGTTAACACATACATACATTAGTTTCCCTCCAGTGTGGAAGAGGGATGGGAAGCAGCATAGAAATGAAGCACTCCACTTCTGATCTAGTGAGCAGTTACATTTTTTACTGGCAAAGCATTGCAGCAGGACAATGAGGGTTTTATTTGTCAGGCAATTTATATCAGTATTAATGTGTTGATTTAATGAAAAGGGGGCAAAAGAAGGAGTGTTCTGGGAGTCCACAGACTCCCAAAAAGTGGAATCTTACTTTAGATGTTGCTGTTTCCTCAGGGCACTTAGTGTTGCCATGCTCCAGTCAATGCAACTCCAGAACCCTTTAATATGCTTTGAGAGTGGAGTTTATTGATGGACTCTCAAGAGCTGCAGGTACTTGTTTGTTAAAATACTACTCCTCAAGAAGCACAGTGCATGAGGGATGCATGGAGGAGCTCTTTAATGTGCCATGCCACAGCACTCTGGGGAGAGGAAGCTTTTGTTACCATAAAACAACGAGAAACTAAATGAAAGCAAATTACAAAAAAAGTCATATATTCAGTACCAAAGGTTATAAAGGGTTGTGTCTCATTCATTTCACATCAAGGCTTTAACTGTTGACACATGCATCTCTGTCGGACAGGAGCGCTGAAGCTGTGCAGCTTGCTAATAGAGGAGACGACTTGTCAGCAGCATATTAATTTGATGAGATTGTGTTGTTTTCTGAGGCTTCTGACTATATTACATCTTGTATTGCAGATTCCTTCTACAATCAGGTCTATCCATCAGGATAAAATCCTAGCACTTAGACAGCAGACACAGTTCTTGTGGGAGGCTTATTTTTCTTCAGTTGAGAAGATTGTATTGACTACACTAGAGGTGAGTAAAAATTATCTGGGACCTTGCCGACTGGCAAGGTTTCCCTACCTGTCCAGCTGCTTCTGACCTCAGCCAGTGTCGGATCTTGGTTTTCATGACATGCAATTGGTCACTGGGAAAAAAGCTCAGCATCATGATAAGTTTTCTCCCCTAAGAAAATACTTTCTTCATTATCAGAATCCACATTAGAAAACTGACAAGGTGAAAAGTGGGAGCTACCCAACACATGGGAAAGGTGTCATGTGTGATCTTGCCTTTGCAAGGCTTTATGGCTTATGAATCACTACCCTTGTCAATGGTAGTGAATGTGTTTCTTTAAAAAACCTTTCTGGAATTTATTTTGGAAAAAGTCTTACTGTAGAGCTCCTCCTTGACCATTCCCTAACATTTTGATGCCTTGATGCTAATGTTCTGGCTTAAGGAAAAAATGGGGGCTTGTAAATCACTGAGTCTTATCTTCACACACAGGGTAAGGGAAAGGCCTGATCATCCTTATAAAATATTAATAAATAATCATAATTAGACTGCTATTAAAGAGGGAGACAGTTGATCTCAAATGTGGAGAGAACCCTTTCTGAATTCAGAGACAGAGGAGAGATGAAAGGCTCTTTAGAAGTAGGGCCCAGGCTACAATTTCAAAAGCAGGTTTCTCTTCTAATTGTTTTGCAGTTTCGCACATAAATTTTTGACGCACTTTTACCACTGAAAGTGCCTCACTTTGTAGGTGCAAATGCATTCGTTTTATGCTAATGCTTCTGCAATTGCATCTGTCTTTGTGCACAGTTGTAAAGCTCCACATTTCCTGCTGAGCCTACTTTCCCCTGAAAACTGCAAATGAATGCTGCTGCCTGCAGTACAGGTTGCCCATGGCTGATCTACCTCCAGCTGCTGCAAGACAGTCCCTTAGGTTTTTCTGTGCCAGTGAAGAAAACCAGCCAGGGAACATTTTCAGAGCCCCTGGCATAGCTATCCTCGCAATGCTTTCCTTACCCTCAGAAGAGCATGTCTTCATCTGTGCTGCCTGTTGGGAACTGCTCTGTATCCTCCAACTCTCCATAAGCACTGATGAGGTAGTGATAATTATCACAGCCCACACCAGGATCAGACTCACAAAGCTTACAGTCTAATTTACCCTTCCCAAAGTACTCCTAGGGACAATCAGGACGCCTGATGTATCATCTGCCCCTTCTCTGCGTGCACCTGTTAGTGGTAGGGATTGCTAAAAGGAGAGGGGCTCACAGGTCTCCTCACTGCCCTCTCCTGCCTGTGCTGGGGCTGGTCTCAAGGGGTCATAACCTGCAGCCCCCACTGCCTTGGTGTCCACTTCATCCAGCTCCAGTGCTCACAGGAGTGGCTTTAGCTCTGCCCTAGGGCATGCTGGCCCATGTGGCTGCAGGTGCCCAGGGGACAGCAAAACCCATAATAAAGCTGAAGCAGCTGGGCAACCAGCAAGCTGGAGTTTCTGCTTGAAGGAGAAAAACTACGTTTTTAAACTAAAGAAAACAAAAATCTTCCTGGAAGGTCTAATTTAATGAAACCGACTAATGTATGCCTGGTGTTGAAATTATGTTCTGGGATTTTTCATTTATTTGTGAGGGTGGTTTTGGTTTGAGGGTTTTTTTGGTTATTTTTTAATTCAGGACTCTCGGAAATTTTTTAGACAGCTAAGAGGGATTCTGTTCTTAGGAACAGATACTCATGTCGCTTTTCAACTTTTCTAAGTAAAGTCCTAAGTTAACTTTCCTTAGGTAAGAAAGAAAACAGTTGAGAGTGATTTTTGGTGTCCAGAATCTGCAAGCAGTATATCCTCTTCTTAAAATCTAATGCCTGAAAGCAAATTCCTAGCGGGATTATTTTTTTATTCAGTGGATGTTATCCATCTTCTATTGCAACACTGTTGTGTCAGTGTGCTCTGATGATGCTAGATAACAAAATAATCACTCGCCTGCTAGCTGCAGTGCCAATACATATTCACATATCGGGATATCGGTACGGAAATTTTCACTATCTCACATGTCTGCAAGGATATCACAGCTCTCCTCTGCACTTTATCCTGGACACTTTTGAAAACATTAAGTCACATTTTAAGGTTCTTGATCTTTTCACAGCATTTGGTGGCCTAAGATAAACAACTTGCAGCCCAAAATAAGAGTTTTGAATTATTTGGCCAACAACTCCATACTGCAGGCATAGAGGAACTGCCCAGTGCCATGGACATGGTGTGGGTCAGGAAACAATGTTCACGAGTGTCTGCTGCAGGCTGGTGAGTGGAACTGCTGGCAGCACAGCAGTGGACGGCTGCAGACACCATCCAGATGCATCCTCCCATGTATCTGCACTTTTTCAGCTTAGTCTTCTCTGAAAACAAATCCAAAACATCCCTAAATCCCCGTGTGTCATGCTCAGTCCTCTGCTCAGCAAGAGAAGTGGGGAGGGACAGCACAAAGTACAGACAAGAAATGTTTGATGCTTGGCTGGGGCATGTTGAGAAGCAGCAATGATTAAGGCAGTGTGTGAACTTTTTGAAGTATGAGGATAAGGGAGACAAAAATACTGGACTATTAATGAATTCCAAAAAGAAAAGGAAGATCTCACCAGAGATCCTAACCCCTTCTTTCTCTTATTAAACTTCCTGTCATGCCTCATCATTGGAGAGACCATGTAGCTGCTGTCTGTCTCTGCAGTATGTGCAGCACTATACATTCTGCATTTTAATCGATTGGTCCTTCATGTTATCTTTTTTTTTACTTCTCTTTCTGCCAAGTTATCTTTTCTCCTCTCTCATGACAGTCAGCTATGTTTCTTATGTAAACCAGGAGTGTGATAAATTATCTTCTGTTTGTTAACTGGGGTAAATCACCCAGTTGAGCTCCCCAGCCTGGTGGGGGATGCTGGTGAGCTTTGTGTGCCTGACGTGCACCAAAGGCTGCGTGGCACCAGGGGCCAGCTCTGTGTGAGAGCTGTGCTCGCTCTGGGTGTGCTGAGGTAGCGCTGAATGTGAGCCATGTGTTCCCCCTGCAGCCTTGTTGGCTACCAGTGTGGTGGAAAACTCCACCGTCTGTGAAAGCCTCCCGACCATGTAAATTCACAGACTTCTCCTTATCTGATTATGCCCCGGTTCTCAGAAAGCAGGAGGAAGGGGCTGTAATATTTAGACTTTGTGGTAAACACTCAAAAATATGTACTTTCTACGTTCTGTCTTTGTTTAGTGGCATAACTTGCAGATGGAGAAACAGCAGTCATCCATCGTCTTGTTTTCCTCTCCCCACTGCCACGCAGGAGGTCTGATCACTGATACACCTAACTTTCCAAACGGATACGCTTTTGTCAGTCATGGAAATACAGTCCTAGGTCTGTTATTCCGAGACCAAAAAAAAAAAGAAATTAAATTAACTTACTCATGTGAGCGAATTACTGCATATTAGCCATGGTAATTTGCTGTAGGCAAAATTCAGGCAAGCATGCAAACACCTAACATTTACCCCAGTTTAGCAGTAAGTATGTTGCCACCAGCAGTGCATTGTCTAGCACAATGTAACTGGTGTTTTAATGTGATTGTTTTTTTTTTTTGTCATGGCAATCAAAAATTCCAACAAAACATTGCTTGTGGCAACACTTACTCATGTTCTGTATTGACCAAGTGTCCCTGAACTCAGCTGCTTGTTTAGATTCCAACAGCTGCTTTTGTTCAGCTTGTATTGGGTCTTTTTGCTTCCTTTTTGTTTTCCTATGCTGTGGGTGTATACCTTCTTTAGTTCCAGAGATTTTAAGGCCAGAATGAATGATGAGGGATCAGATTTATTCCAACTTCAGAGCCATATTCTTTCACCCAGATATGCCTTTGTTAAGGCCAGAGACATTAGGTCAAGAGAACCAGCGTCTTCTTGGCACTTGAGCCCTGTGCAAGCGTAAACTGCCAGTTGCATGAAATCTCCTTAGGAGGTAGCAGAAGATGAGCTGCAGAAAAAGACAAGGCAATCCTGCTCAGACAGCTTACAGGAAAATTCTTTCTTCACCAACCCCTGGCCCTTTGCAATGTCCCATCTCAAGACCTGGCGGGTTCCCTCTGATGCTCTGAGGGAACGCAAATCTGCAAGAACGTGTGACCCAACAGCAGATTGCACTTAGAAAGCTGCATCTTGTTTTGTCCAGTTATGGCTTCCCACCACTGCAACTTGTTATGCCTTGACAGCAAGTTTGAAAAAGCTCCTGCTGGTGTAAGAGCCGCTATAGTTCTTGCATACAGGCATCTGATGTGAAGGAACTGTAATTAGTTTTATAAATACTTATTAATTGAACAGCCTTGTTATCTTTTTTTGTGGCTTGTGGTATTCTAGATGATAAAGTAGATGACCTAGCAATCTGTTCTGACCTTAAAATTCTAGCAATCTGTGTTTGTGGCCCTCTGCACAGACTGACAGTAGTTGGCAAAAGATCTTTTTCTGTTTCATCCAACAAGGAACTGTTACAGAGCTGAGACATGGAATCAGTGATGTATCTGAATGCTAATATCCCTTTATAATTAAGCAAAAATGAATAATTAGTGCAGCCTGATTTGCTGAAAGTCTTTGTTGTTTTGAATGCTCTAATTATCTCAAAATAATACCTAGCTTTCTAATGCCACCCTCAAATAATTATCTTCTGTGAGTTCTCGATAGTAAAACTGACAATGAACTAATCGGGCTTACAACTGCTGAGATACTCTAATAGATGAAATATTTTACTTGAAATACAAAACGCAGTGAATTGCAAGGTCCCCATGTCCAGAGAGGCTAACGAGGTGCTTTGAAACCTATTGCACAAAGCCTGAGCCACAGAAGTGGTGTCAAAGTGTGCGGGTTCTGTGTCATTTTAAGAGAGATTAATCAGGAATGTCTAGTAATTTGTGTGCCTCAGCTTTTTGCAAAATTGGTGATGATTCCAGTCAGCTGGAATCCCTGAAGCTTCTTCCAGTGACTGTAACAGTCCATTTAAAAATCACCGCCTCTCTTGTTTTTCAGATTATTCAGGACAGAATATTTAAGCACATATCACGTAACAGCTTAATATGGAACAAACATCCTGGAGGGTTATTTGTACTGCCACAGTATTCCTCATATCTGGGAGATTTTCCTTACTACTATGCTAATCTCGGTGAGTGAATCTTTGCTATAATCTGGTGGTATTTGGAAATTCTAGTTAAAATTTGGAATTTGGTCTTTTAGTAGCATGTGCCAAGTGACTTACCACTCATTTCTAGTTAATGATGCCTTTCATTTATCCTGTCCCTGCCCACTGTAGACTGGAATGTCTCTGACTCACCAACATGCGTCCTGTGCTTCCTGCTTGCAAAGATTGTTTAAAAAAACCTCTATGTGACTTCATACTTTCAGTTGCCAGTAATTAATGCTTGAGTCGCTGACCCATTCATGGCCTGAGGGGGCATAAGAGGAATAGCTTTTTGCTTTCTTTGTTTATTTGTGCTTGGCAAATTGGAAAAGTGGTAATTTACCCATGACAGTTGTTATTGGAGTGCATAGTTGGTATGGATTTATTCTCCATACTATGTCTTCATATGGAACCCACTAGAAGCAATGAACAGGACTTAAGTTTGTCACTTCTTCCTGAAGCAGAGTTTAAATGATGACTTCTGCAGGGGAGTGTGCCTGCAGGCTGAGTGATCCTGCTTACCAGACTGCTGCTACTTTTGGCTCAGCCTATGCCATCCCACTTGTGTGGATCTGTACTGCTCACCTGCTAAAAATTCACAGTTACCATGTTAAAAAGGGAGAAGAAAGTTTCTGTGGGAATTTTGATGAAAAATGACTATGACCCCGCACAGATGAATTTAGATGAGATTGAAAGCAGTAATGAAGGGTAGATGCCAGTAGGATCTGTTATTTCAGGCAGAAAAGGAAATCATAGGAAGACAAAAATATCAGAATGGAAGGCAAGAATGCGAGCAGAATTATCAGCTCAGGAGGTAATTGAAGATGCATGTGGATGGGGATCGACCCAGAAAATCTGACAGAGGCTGTAATGGAACTGAGGAAACTGAACAAGCTTCTGGAAGTTGTGGAGATAATCTGTAGAAAACAGCAAGTATCCAGAGCTAGGCTGCAAAACAGAGCCCATGTCAAGAAAGGCATTTGATTGAACAAACTAGATGTCAATATTATCTGTGTGACAGATCGGATGAAGGAGAGAGATTGCAGGACGTCTGTGGAAATAGTAAGTAAGAAAAGGCAGTAATTTGTGTTGAAGTCAGGTATTTCAAAGGGTGTGGGAGTTATAGGGAAATGTGATCTCCTCTGGAGCATCTGGTATCCTAGTATCCGAGACAAAAGGAGGTGGCCTAAGAATACATGACAAGGTTTGCAATCTCCAGAGTCCTTTAATGTGTACGAACAAGGACAATTTTGTCTTTACTGAACACATACCTCTTCACTTCAGGTCTGAAGCCTCTTTCCACGTTCACTGCCGTTATCCACGCAGTAACTCCCCTGGTTTCCCAATCTCAGCCTGTGCTGAAACTCCTGGTTGCTGTAGCCAAGTCCCAGTACTGTGCACAGGTAAGCAGCGCTGTTTGACTGTCAGTCACAGTTGGAGACAAAACTAGTATCCCAGGAGAGAAGACCCTACTGACTTCAGATCTTCTCAGTCCTGTTTCCACCCCTTGTTTAAATTCTGATGTTTCTTTTCACTGAGATTTCTACTGTCTGTGACCTGCATGCATAGGTAGCAAAAATTCTGAATATAGTGGGAGTGCAATAGAGACAGTAATTAAATCCCTTTGTTTGATGAGGCCGGTGAAATAATGACTGCACTTTAAAGATCAGGACTGTGTGTGCTGCAAACTGCAAAAGGATGTCTGTGCCTCATAGTCCCTAAGTGATCTTCTTCCCTCCTGCTGTGGTTCAGCAGGCTGCTCTAAAAGAAACCCTGGGCAGTTCAGTTGGAGCACCCTCTTGCAGTGGAGTGTCCCAAGTAGTTTAGCCTTTAATGAGAGACAAAGTACATCAGTGACATCTGTATGACCTGGCCAAGACAGAGACTTCCTGAGTTCCTGTCCAGCCTATACTTACTGGAGAGGACGTATATTGTAAATGGTCAGGGTGGGTGAAGTTACTGTAGAAAGTGTTATTTTTATGTAGATTTGTATCATTATTGTCAAGTTTGAAATTCCTTACTTGAATTTAACATTTCTTTCTGGAGATCTGAGTCCTTAGGACAGCATTAGAACAAAGGTCTCTGATCATTGTCCAATATTCTCTTTCAGATTATAGTTTTATGGAATTGTGATAAACCCCTCCCAGCCAAACACCGCTGGCCTGCCACTTCTGTGCCTGTCATAGTCATCGAAGGAGAGAGCAAGGTAGGTGGAGAGAAACATGGTAAAAGATTGCATATCTTCTCCAGTGGGACCAGAATTTATTTTTCCAGCTGCTACAGTGAAAGCTTTGTAGTTCCCAACGGTGTGACAGCTCCTTTCTATTCCTTGACCTTTTGTACCAGCTTGGTCACAGATTCGTGTTTCATGCATGAGGCCTGTGCCTTCAGAAACAATCACAATGGCAATTAATGCCATGAATCTGAGATTCACAGGTGGACCTACTTTTGAAATGTGGCCCCAGGAGTAGGTAGTGCTGACCCTATCTTTGGAGATTTCTGTCTCTCTGCAGGTGCATGAAAGTAGTGATGCAGCTGGATTCACAGAGTCTGAGCAGTCAGATGTGAGACTTGGGAGTCAGCTGTGGACTGAAAAGTAGAGGAGGAGATAAGAACGAATGGCGTTAACTTGCCTTTGAAAAGTATTTTCTCTCATGGCCTTGTAGGTACAAGGAACACTTGTGTAGGAACAAAACTACTGTGTTGGCTCTTGCTGTGCAACACGTTTGTTTGCACTTCCACAAAATCGAAACAGACACCACCCAGATGAGAAAAGAGGTGTTTTTTTTTATAAATCCACACTGAAGCGGATGATTCCTTTCCACATGCAGGTCTGTGAGAAGCAAGCATTCTTGCTTCTAGACTGTGACTGAGACAGATTTGTGCTGGTCCCCTCTGCAGTCTGTCAGCTGGCTCTTGAGCTCTGCATTTGTAAAGAAAACTTTTAGTTGCTTTGGCTGTACAATCCGGTTTTGAATTTATAGTCCTGTCTTTGGTCTTTTCCTCCAGTCACCTTAACAAATGGAAAGTAAAGCCCTATGAGGTTGGCAGCTGATGGCTCTGGCCTTAACTAGCCATGTAAACAGTATCAGGAGAGTTGCTGCAGGGCCAAGAATGGCTGTAGTGATTTCTGAGTCTTTTGAACATTGTGGGTTTTTTTTCTTTCCTTTTGGAAAAATTGCAGAAGTGAGATTCAGGAGAAAATCTCTGTCCAGTTCTACAGTGTTTGTAGAAATTGGCCCCAGGCAATGTTTAGATTACAAATGAGTCTCCTGAGTACACAAAGGTGTGTTTATAGTGGACAGTCTCTTCCCTCTAATATCCCAACATATGCCAAATGGCTTCTTGCACAGAAAAGCTGTTTGTCCGGACAGATCTTGCAAACCCCAAGCAGTGCAATTCACAGGTTACAAAAACGAACTGCTTTCATATTCAGACCTAACTCAAGCATACTGTCAGGCACAGTTACTCTGTGCAGGTGATCACAGAGGTCTGCCTTTACCTAACCTTCACTCTTCCTCGGGAAATCAAGATATATTATCACACCCATTTTTCAAAGTGGAGCTTTAGCTACATAAACAAATACGTGGGTAGTCCTGACTGCTGTACTATTTGACAATTTTACACAGTCTGTAAAAGAGCATGTGAGGGTAAGAATGTGGGTCTCCTGCCAACCACTTGCTCTGCTTTACCTTAGCATAAGCAAGGCAAAACTATCAACCTCTGCCAGATCACCTCTTCCTCACAGCACTGCCTCCTCAATCGAGGCCATTGTAGTGATAAAGGGATGCTCTCCAGACTGACACAATGAACATCCTCATTATGGAGACAGAATTTTTTCCGAATTGAGGCACAGGTTCCAAGGACCTGCTTCCAGAAAAGTTGTGGGTGATGTAGAACTGACCTTGTCCATTATGAGGGCCATGTAAAACTTCTCCCTGTCACTGTTTCCATAAGTGTTTTCTTCTTATTGGGCCTGATTTTTGTAGGGTTGTCTCAGCATAATAAATTGGAAAAGAAGTCTATTAACTAGCCAGGCAATTTTTCCTAGCAAATGAAGGAAAAAACCAGTGTTGCATCCTATTCATCAGTTCTCAAAAGGTGCTAATTGGTCCGCTAAAGAAACCATATGGATTCTCATTTCTTGCTGTTATCTTTTTGATCCTGCTTTTCCATCTATTTCCTATCGCTTTGAGAACTGTCCTGCCATAGTTTTTAAAAGCTTGCTCTGCATGTAGATTTTATATATAGCTATGTCACTTAAGAATGCCATTTTTTTAAATGCTACAATACCAATGTAATCCTTGATGCAGGTGAAGTTCAACTGATGTACAAGTTCTTTAGCATATTCTCATTTTCTGATGGAGAATGTTGCACCATTTGGCAGCAGCTCACTGTGGATACAACAGCAGTGCACAGAGATGGAGCCTTCCCACTTTACAGGGGAAGCACCTTGGTAGCATAATGTCCTTCACACACAGCCTGGAGTGCTTGGCTTCCCAGTTGCGTAAGTTTAGGAATGCTGCAGAGTCCTTCTCAGTATTCATTATGTTGGATCCTCACACCCCATAGGAGAGCAGAGGGACAGTGCTAGCTACCAGGAAAAATGTCTTCCATAAAGAAGCTGTACATACATCTGATTCTCAGTACAAACCACTGCAGTTTGGCACAAAAGGAAAGCAGCCTGCTCTGAAGGGGGATGTCTGTCCAGAAATCACTCCTTAGGTAGAAGATGTAGGCTGACTGCTGGGGTGAAAACAACATTCTTTCACTCTTGAGCTGAAGGGTCCTTTCTGTCAAACAGAGATAGGCAATGTGCCTTGGTCAAGAGGAAATAAGAGTGAGGAATAAAATGGAGTATTTCCCTTGGAAACGAGTCCTGCAAGTGATTTTTTTTCCCTCCTCTTCCTGTCTTGTATATCCACAGGTTATGAGCAGTCGCTTTCTACCCTATGACAACATAGTGACAGATGCAGTGCTAAGCCTGGATGAGGACACCGTGCTTTCAACCACTGAGGTAAGGGGCTTTGTTGTCTTGGGACTCTGCTTGACTCAGCTCAGCCTGAGCACATCAGATAGTCTCTTCTGCTTTGCCAGTGAGCAAATGTTATAAGATTTCTTCCTCGGATTCAACGTGTTGCTCTTGTTTCAGCAACACTGCCACTGCCTGCCATCAGAGGAGCTTTCCACCCTCTTAATTGGCTCATCATTAGCATATGGTTCTTCCATTCTTTATTATTTTAGTCACATAGCTGCAGGCGGGTGTAGGCAGCCAAGAGCAGTCAGCTCTAATACTCTGTTCTCACTTTTCTGATTGGGGTAGATTTTTCACCCCCCACATTATCAATAGGGTGTAGGTGGGTGTCAGCAGCAGAGGACTGGCTGTCGCTCCAAAAGACAGCATTGCCCTCCTAATGCAGGATTTCACTGAGGAATGCTCTCTCACCATTGTGCTGCCCCATAAAATTGAAGATCT
Organism: Chloroceryle aenea; assembly: GCA_013399075.1. Taxonomy (NCBI): domain Eukaryota; kingdom Metazoa; phylum Chordata; class Aves; order Coraciiformes; family Cerylidae; genus Chloroceryle; species Chloroceryle aenea. The sequence goes on along the minus strand of VWZY01011989.1, from coordinate 544,811 downwards.
TTGCTAGTTTAGGTGTTGAAGTGTTTGTGCCAAGAGCAAGATAGTGCTAAGAAAAGAAAAATACTGTAGAAAACCAATTTTTACAACTGGGATGAGTATTGATTTCTGGAACCTCTTCCTGAGAACCACAGGGGAAACTGATGACAGTTTATATAGAGTGCAATATTTGGGAAATACATTATTAATGATGGCCAGGGAATAGCTTGAAAAACTCGATTTTCTTTTGTTTTCCTTATTTTTTTTAACCTGTGTTCATGGCCATTCCCCTCTCCTCGCTTCACCTTTATAAAAATGCTTTTCTTGTCAGTGATGGGGATCTTTCACTGTTGATACCACTGCTTGTATATCAGTGAAGAAATACCTGACAATGATCACCAGTCACTAAGATGTCACATACCCTAAGATGTCACTGAATTTGTTCAGAATGGATGAGATTGCAACCACTCTTCTTCCCAGTACAGATTTGTTTGTTGTGCTGTGGTTATACTGCTTCTGCCAGAGACATGGTAGCCCTCTGCTGCTGCACAGATGGAAGAAGTAGTTGGCATCAAACATGGTAATTTTTGCCAGATGAGGAAGAATATGGTTGTTGCCAAAGCACTTGTGTGCAAAGCCCTGTGCAGCCAAAGAGCCCCAAAAGCAATAAAAGGCATTTATCCTAGGCCTTGAGGTCCTAAGTGGGTTGTTGCTCGGGATGAAGGATCCTGTCACAGCTGCTGTAGGGGCTATGGTAAGACCTTTCAGGGACTTCATTGCACTGAGGTGGTATTTACAGCAATCCAGCCTGTGGATTCCATGAGGATGTGGGGGTTTGGGTTTTTTTGGCTGGTATTTAGTCGTCCAAACTTCGGAGTCATTCAGGATTCTGGAACACATATGAAATAGTGTTTCTCATTCGACTTGACTGTATTTTACCCTAAACATTTTAAAACACAAGTATTTGTTGCTGTGCAGACAACTTAAACATTTCTTTGTGGCTTCTTCCCTCCTGTGAGCAGCTTGCAGACAGTATTTCATGTTTGCAGGGTGAGTGTTGGCTCTACGAGCCCTGTGGCCTCTATGTGTGGAAGGAACACCAGCTGGCCACTCTTGATAGCACACACCTTGCAGCTTCACCGTGTCTCTGCCGGGGTGCCAGAGTCAGCAGCTGTCCTTGTGGCTCGCTATGAAGAACTGGGGCCTTTTATTGCTTCACTTCCCCTGTTGTACGGCTGACACACAGAAACAGTGTGTTGAAACACTGACATGGAACATGTGGTGTGAAACTTCCCTTGAAACTAGCTGCTCGCGGGTGGTCAGGGTGGCAAAGCTTCAGGGCCCAGAAAAGTCAATTTAGAAATGTGATCAAACACGATCACCTTCCTGTTGAGTGGTGCAGTCACCAGGCACATCCTCCACTCTCTGCGGCACCAGCACTTTTCCATTCACATCAGAAAGGTGCATAATTGCTCTTTTGAGAGGTGATGTTTCCCATGCGCAGTGATGTTTGCATGGGAAGTAATTAGGAATCGGCACAGGTCAGACGGGATATGGGGATTCAAGGGACTGGCAGCCCAGTTGGCTTTTCCTGCTGATCAGCTGAGATCCTGCTCTACAATATATAGGACGAGGGCTGTTGGGTTTTTTTAATAAAGTGAGTTTTTTCTTAGGGTGGTTGCTTCAGTGCATCTCCCTTGTACAAGGGCAAATACTTGAAAGCACGAGAGAGGGCACTGACTGTAGCTGCTTTATTATTTATTTAAGTTTGAGATTCTCAGACTTTTCTAAAGAAAACAGATGACATGTTTTATGAGAAAGACCTTTACAGGGAAAAAAAACTTTTAGTTCTTTCATGTGGTATTGATTTGGATGAGATCAGAACTATCACAACGGTAACTGGTTTGTGCACATTGTCTTTCTAGTTGGCCTCAGATTCCTTGAAACAACTTGAAAGCAAATAACCAGTCCCTAACTTTGTGTTCCAGTACATGTGCGACTCCTCTGTTTCATAAGAACACTGGTAAATGTGAGAAGTCTGACAGTAATCACATAAAATGTGGCTGTTCTCAAAGCAGCTATTCTTCATCTAACCTCGACACCCTTGACTTTGGCTGGGTTCTTGAAAGGTTTTTCAAGCATTTTTGAGCAAAGCTTTAGGTCCCTCTGATACTGGAGAGAACTTGGTGTTCAGTGCAGAAACAAACCCCTCGTCTTCTTAGATCTGACTGGGACAATTATAATTATCTTTCACTCTTTTTAAAACTGTGGTCCAGCTTGAGCTCCAAAATCTAGGTTGAAGTGCAGAGACTGACAACCAACATCACAGTGATAAAGATCTTTCCATATGTATTTTTACCAAACTCTTTTCATATCTAGTGCTGATGAGCCTTCTGCAAACTACTATTCTGTCACCTTTTCAATTCTCAGAGATTTGAGTTATTAAAATAGTTACAGCAAAACAACAGCAACAAGAAAAAAATAAAAACCCCACTTGGTAGCATTTGACATCTTCTTGTGGCTCATAAAATATCAAGTATTTTTCTTAAAGTGTAGGCTCCTAAAACTGTTTCACTATACAGGAATATTATCTCTCTCTTTATTAAGCTCTATATATATATTCAAACCACTTAGGTTAAACCGTCTTGAAAGTTTGACCTGCATGGTGCTCAAAGGCTCATAATGGATAGAAAATATAAAAGGACTCCGCACTGATTGCCAGTTTTAATCTCACTGAGCCACCCTTAATAACTTCAGGTGTTTCACTCCTGATTTTCCAAGCTTTTTCCAAGCTTTATGTTAACAGTATAGAAATGGTCGCTGAGGTGCACAGAGATGTGCAGAAGGTAAAGTGTTCCGTTTACCACATAGCTATTACCACTCTATATTGCATCTGAGTATAAATACATGCACCTACACCCCTTCTTCCTGTAACTTGAAAAGGTTTGATACATAAAGGGCAAGCTTGAAAATGTTAATGTAATGCTGTGATGCTCTAGACTCCCTTTAACGGGAACCATTAAAATGTGCATAATTATAGGGCAAAATGTCAAGCAGTCAGTTTAATTTACTGATGAATACACAGAATTAATGTTTTGCAACACTTCCAAGATTTTGAATTACAAATTAGTGGCGAGGTATTATTTTGTTTTGTTGACATTTGTTGAAACAATTTCGGTATTCACTTGGCCTGTGCCTTTGTCCGCAGGTGGATTTTGCCTTTACGGTTTGGCAGAGTTTTCCAGAGAGGATTGTAGGGTACCCTGCTCGCAGTCACTTCTGGGACAACACGAAGGAGAGGTGGGGGTATACCTCCAAATGGACTAATGACTATTCCATGGTATTGACAGGAGCTGCTATTTACCACAAGTAAGAACCCCCAGCATCTGCTGTTCTCCTTCTGTATGAAACCATAATAGTAAAGGGTGGTGTGTGTGTCTGTTTGTGTGTGTTTCTCTGTGTGTGTGAAGAACATTTTTCCGGGGAGGGGAAGAAATAGGAAGATAATAAATGGGTCTACTTTTTATGGGGTAATAATTTAAGTTCTTGGTTTAGCTCTGGGGATCTGGTAATCATTATTGTGCTTGTTGAGTCTCTTTGAAGTCACTTGTATTTTGAGGCAGTCGGACTGCTCTTTTTAACATCAGGAATTACACACTTCAAAGAGTTCCCAAATTCATTAAGCTGCTCGGCTGAATGGCCTGTAGCATAGCAGAAAGGAGGTTACTTCCAGACCAGCTCTGGGTATGTGTTGGCTGACAGCTGCAGACTGCAAAGTCTTCTGGCTACTCTAGAAATGTAGTACCGTGGACACAGCACGGATCAGCATGTTGCAGCATGTTGGAGAAACCCCCTGTTCTTAGGACTTCAGCAGACAAAAGACCTCTCTAGATTTTAGGAGAAGGTCAGCCAATTCTGGAGTATCTAATCCACACCCCAACAAAGGAGAAGACAGGGCATAGGAGATGATACAGGCCCACAGGAAAGTAATTTCAACAGTAAGGACAGTAATAGGCCAGTTTGTCTTTCACATTATACCAATGTTATGCTTGCTTTCCTAATTCTTCATTGTCTTGATACTTAGGTCTGCACTGTTTCTTTCAACATTTGTTTCTCCATTATCACTATTTACTATCCTAGTGAGGTACTGATTGGGTTTCCCTTCTTGTTGAAGGGCAAGACCAAAGAAAGGAAGTGGTATATCCAGAGTTGAGTATAAACTCATGCCTCAGCTAAGACAGACATTTTCTGGAGTTTGTAATCCCTAAAAGCCCAGTGACTTGTATTAATAATGCTGCTGTTGGTTTTCAGATATTATCACTACCTGTACACTCATTACCTGCCTGCCAGCCTAAAGAGTATGGTGGACCAACTGGCCAATTGTGAGGACATTCTAATGAATTTTTTGGTGTCAGCCGTGACAAAATTGCCTCCAATCAAAGTAACACAGAAAAAACAGTATAAAGAGACCATGATGGGACAGGTACTTATCCACAGCATGTTTTAACAGTTGGCATGTATTGATAATGTAATAGTTTGAATTCTAGGTTATGCTTACAGACTGATGCAATTTTTTTTTTTTCTCCAGTTTTTAGTTTGTGGGAGACGTGAATAGACTTTAGATATTGTTATGAAGGAAAATTCAAAAGGAAAAATGGCAAACATTTACTGTAGATGACAGCACCTCTTCATTGTTTTCTCCCAGTGTTATTCATGGTGATCTCAAACTCATGGAATTGATAATTGTGATGACCAAATTTCAGTTTTTCAAACTCCAGTTTTCTAATTAAGTGTTTTATACCTAAGACCTAGTCATGGAGTGCAAGAAGCAGAAGTAAATTCCAGAAATGTTTACAATTTGAATTGATATTAATGAATATAATGTACCAGACCGTCCCTGTGCTTTTCTAAAGTGTATAGTGTGATTCAAGCACTGACATCAGGCAGTCACAACAGAGGTAATTTGTGATATTCAAGCATTTTTTCCCACAAGGAACATTTTGTCACATGGTGACACCATCACTCACTAGCAGCCATGAAATGCTTGGTTTAAAGGCTCTTCCAGCTACTGTTCAAGCTCTCTGTCATTGCAGAAATGGATATACCTTCTAGTAACAGGGATACATGGTAACCTGGGGGCACTTTTCCTCCTGCTCTGTGTGAACAACCAATGGGAGGAATAGCAAGTCCTTCAAGACCTGCAGGTCCTAAACAATGTCCCATCTGTGCTGCCATGGTATCTGTAATTTGCAGTACAAAGAGTACCGGGATTACTAGGGGGCAGGAGAAAGAAGGGGCCCTCCATTTCCTCCGCATATTTTTTTCTATTAGCATTGCTTGGATCTTTGGCTGGGGAGTGGCCATGCCAGTTTGTAGACTCCCTTATTTGTATGCCACTGTGCTTTCATCTGAGGTATAGGTAGTAATTCAGCAATTCTGACTCATCTGGGTACAAGGGAGACCTTCTGTGAACAAGAGGGTGCCATCCAAGAAGTAACTATTGCTTCCAGTTTGAGCTTTACCTCTCCACAGGCCCATACTTTGGCTGTTTGGCAAAGTCTGAACATCATTTTTCTTCTTACAGTGCAGGTGACTTGAGCCAGCCATGAACTGTAACTCTCTCCTAAAGACAAGTTGTTCCCGTGGCTTTGGGAAATGTAATGGACCGTGTTCATAATTCCTTGAAAGACAAATAGAAAATTAACATAACCTCAGTGTTGTGACAGAGATTAATAGTCATATGGAAATTCACTGTTAATGGCCAGAATGCTATCGTCCTCTAGCAAAAAGCTTTTTTTTGCTCTTTAGTGGCTTGGTATAATCACAAGTCTGTAATCAATGCACATTATAACCTACCAATTGAGCTAAACTGGACAGGCCTTGCACAAAGATCAAGGCTGATACCATGTTCATTTGGCAAGTTCCTGACTTTACCAATTTCTTTATGTTTTAATGAACGTACTTTGAGTGTATGAATTTGTATTTGTTTTTCATGTGTAGTGGAAACAAAAGTGCTATAGAGAAATGGATGAAAAGTGGCACAAAAAAAACCCTTATGTTCTCAGCATTCATACTTTATCTTACATAATAATTTTATTATGTTTATAGATGTAGTTTAGGTACAGATAGAGAATAAGAATTGCTTCAAAGCTCTTAGGTTTTCCAGAGGTGATGAATTTCAATGGACTTTGATAAGAATTGCAGCTGCCCTGGACTTTGGAAATCAGGCCACAGTATTTTGCACATATAGATGCACAGGCCACAATCTTTTCCTCAGGTCAGATTTTAACATGATGTAATGTGGAATTTCAGTTAATCTTCTCCGTCCTTAGGACGGTACTGTCTTACACACTGGTTTCAGCTGGTGGGATTCCAGGATGGCACCCTGCTTTTCCCTGCAGAATGTCTACACACATGAGTAATACTGAGTATGTAAGGACTTCTGCTGAGCTCAGTTACAAGATGTTTGAAATTACTTGTGTATAAATTTCTGTATAACTGGACTGCAAAAGTGTGTTTCTGACCTCAGGAACCATAATTATGGCAGTTCTATGGCTGAAGTCTGCAGGCAGCAGCTGGCCTCTGCTTGGGTGTGCACCTCTACTGGAAAGTGGTGGCTCTCTTGTCTTTCTTGTCTCTCCTGGTGTTTTTTAATGACTTGGTCTATCTCTGAAATAGCTTGAGGGTTTGAAAAAAACAAAAGAGTGAGGGATGAAGTAGCGTGCTGGCAGGCTTTGGAGATCTAGTTGCAGGTGTCACACTCCACATCAGGCTGCCTTATGGTCAAAATCAGGTCACCACGCTGCGCTGGCCTCAGCGCTGTTTGGAAGGTCTGGGGTGTGTGGCTCACCATCGCTGGCTCCTGCTGTGGGCAGGGTGTCCTTCCCTGGGTTTGAAACTCCCACTGAGCAGATTTTGGCCACCTCGGGGCCTCATGCTCCAAGCTCCAGCACTGCTCCGCAGCACGGCAGCAGCCAGGCCAAGGTGCCCACCTGTTCCAGTTGCTCTGTCATGTTGCAGCCAACTTCTGATTTCTGCTCTCCTCTCCACACAGACGTCCCGGGCCTCGCGCTGGGCCGACCCCGACCACTTTGCCCAGCGGCAGAGCTGCATGAACACTTTCGCCAGCTGGTTTGGCTATATGCCGCTGATCCACTCTCAGATGAGGCTCGACCCTGTCCTCTTTAAAGACCAGGTCTCCATCCTGAGGAAGAAGTACCGAGACATCGAACGACTCTGAGGAGCGCTGCGAGGGGGCCGAGCCATCCCGATA